>QJPP01004364.1:108161-258516 GCA_003996215.1 Jaltomata sinuosa
GATTGATATGATTAGTTGGACTTGATTCATGTCTCTGAGCATGCCTATCATTACTCTTTCTCTCTTCTTCTTACACTTGAGGTTACCGGTATACCGTCCATTTCGTAAACTTATTTTGTATACACTGTTGTTGCAAGGACCCAGGTGCGTTGTTTCTTACTTTCACCTGTGCCTATGGTGTGTATATTCTGCTTACTAGCCTCACATGTGGTTCTGTTGATTTCCCTCTGGGCTAGTTCATGTGTACCATTCGTTGATTTCTGTGACTGCTTGCTTCTATTCTGTCTATTACTGCGCTTTTATCTTATATGTGCCCAGTCGGCCTATGATACCTACTGGGTACCTTATGCTTCGCATTTAGTGCTCACCCCTACCCCCCTGCATCTTTGGGTGCAGATCCTAGCGTGGGCCATCACCGTTAGATCGCTGTGATTCGTGCTTGGAGATCTGTTGGGGACTACTTCAGACTGAGGGTGAGCTCTTGGCGATCGGAGCATAGCTTTAGTTTATCTTTTGCTTCATGTTTGCTACTTTACACTCAGAGAATCATGTATATATAATTTTGGTTTATTTGCACTCCATGTATGTAGTTTGGCTCTATACTATGATACCAGGTCTTGGGGTTTGGTTTAGTTTCCGCATATGTATATATTTATATTCCTTTTATCTGTTTTCTTCGTCTTGTTCCCTTATTTGTTAGATAGTAGCCCATTGCTAGCTGTTCTGGGCTACGGGGATTGGTTCACCTACCGGGGGTTGTAGGTGCCATCATGACCGAGAAATTGGGTCGTGACAACTTGGTATCAGAGCTTTAGGTTCACCGGTGTCATCGGTATAGGAGCCAATGTCTAGTAGAGTCCTGCGGATCGGGGAGGCTACGTCCGTACTCAATCTTTGGGAGGCTACAGTGACTTTTAAGGAATTTGACTCTTTCATTGCTTCTGTGTCGTGCGTAGAGCCCTTGAAGTTTCTGGAGATCTCATTTATTCTACTTCATTCTTCCGCAGATGGTTCGTAAAAGATCATCGGCATCACGCGAAGATGAGCCTCCCACTCCAGCTAGGGGTCGAGGACGCCCTCGATCAGTGGCACCTGCTAGAGCTGCTAGGGTGGAGATAGAGCCCGAGCAGCATGTGGTTCAGGGGGCAGCCCAGGTACTACCAGCTCCAGCGCCAGCTCCAGCGCCAGCTCCAGCGCCAGCTCCAGCGCCAGCTCCAACGCCAGCTCCAGCGCCAGCTCCAGTACCAGCTCTAGTGCCCACTCCTGTGCCAGCTCCAGCCGCAGCTCAGTCTCCAGATATTCGGGAATTACTAATACAGCTCTTGGGTGTGATTGAAGAGCGGCCTTCTGAGGTAGCGCAGACATTCGTTCAGGGGGCAGCCCTGGGTGCACAGAGCTCAAGAAGCGCAGCCTGCTACTGTGGCTCCCCGTGCGGAGGTCATTCTGGTTCCATCTGTTGCACAGCCTCTTGCTCCTCGCCCAGTTATGACAGAGTCAGAGCAGAAGGCGTTGGGTAGGTTTTTGAGGTTAGCACCTCCGAGGTTTGCTGGTACTTCTGGACAGGATCCACATGACTTTATTACTACCTGTGAGGAGATGTTGCATCATCTGGATTTGTTGGAGACTCACGAGGTTGGTTATACTACTTATCAGTTAGAGGGCCCAGCGAAGTTATGGTGGAGGGCCCAGGTTGCTTGTAGACCACCGTCGTTACCTCCTTTGACCTGGTCTTAGTTTTATGAGGCCTTTATGGCCAAGTTCCTACCTCAGAATGATCGTGAGCGTCGCAGGGAGCAGTTTACTCACCTTGTGCAGGGGTCTACGACTATCTCGGAGTATGAGACCCGTTTCCATCAGCTAGCACCGTTCGGAGCTATGATCATTCCTACCGAGGCAGATATGATCCGCAGATTTGTATGGGGTTTGAGGCCAGAGATCAGGCAGACAACTGAGATATTGATTGCCAGTGGTCGGTCATTCTAGGCTATTGTAGACTATGCCCGCACTGTGGAGGACTTACAGCGACATGATCAGGGGTCCAGAGATAAGAGGCATCGGCATCAGGGTGTCTACAGTGGTTCCAGATATGGCGGTAGAGGTCCTGGCCAGTGGAGCCAGAGTTATCAGCCACAGCAGTACCAGGGTCAGTCCAGCCGACCGGTTTAGGCTTCCCTTCAGACTTTCGGTAGTACCCAGTTCGAGCAGGGTCAGGGCAGCCATCAGGGCTATAGCGGCCAGCCTTCGAGGGGTATAGTTTCTGGGGCATCAGGTCGTGGAGGTCATACGGGATCTGCTGGTTCATATCGACTGAGTAGGCCATCAGGGGCTTGTTTTACTTGTGGTGCGATTGGTCATTTTGCTAGAGATTGCCCTCAGCAGGGTACAATTCAGTTGGCCGAGCCTTTACGAGCAGTTCAGCCTCAGGCTAGAGGGGGTGGTCGTCAGAGTAGAGGTAGTGCTCCGCGCGGCAGAGCAGGTGGTAGGGATGGCGGTCGGGCAGGTGGAGGTCATCATCAGTTTTACGCGGTCCCTAAGAGACCAGAGGCAGAGGCCTCAGATGCTGTGATTACAGGTACGATTTTTGTGTGCCATCAGTCTGCTATGGCTTTATTTTATCCTGGATCCACTTGTTCATATGTATCTGCCTACTTTGTGCCTTGTTTGGGGTTGGCTAGTGAGCCATTATCTGTTCCTGTTTCTGTTTCGACCTCAGTAGGAGATTCTTTAGTAGTGGATCGGATTGTGAGATCTGTATGTTATCTGTTGGTGATTCAGAGACTTGGGGTGATTTGATGATTCTTGATATGCTAGATTTTGATGTGATACTGGGCATGGACTGGTTATCCCCTCATCGTGTGGTTTTGGATTGTTATTCCAAGACCATTACCATAGCTGTGCCCGGTGTATCCCCGGTTGTGTGGCAGGGTTCTGTTAGCCATGCACCATCTGGGATCATCTCTTGTCTTCGAGCTAGGAAGCTGATTTCCCGTGGGTGTTTAGCTTATCTAGCATATGTCTGAGATGTTAGTGCTGACCCCACTCTCCTGAGTCGTTCCTGTGGTTAGAGAACGTCCTCCGATGTTTTCCTTACCGACCTGCCAGGCCTCCCACCTGAGAGGATAATTGATTTTTTATTGAGTTAGAGCCGGAACTAGCCCATTTAATATTCCCTCCTTATCTGTAGTGGCTCCTGCGAGTTGAGGAGCTAAGGAGCAGCTCCAGGATCTTAGCTAAGGGTTTTATTAGAACGCTAGTGTGTCACCGTGGGTTCTCCATGTTCTCTCGTAAGAAGAAGGATGGTCGATGCGCATGGTGTATTGATTATCGGCAGCTGAATAGGGTGACAGTGAAGAATAGGTATCCGTTGCCGAGGATTGATAATTTGTTTGACCAGCTTCAGGGTTCAGTCGTGTTTCGAAGATTGATTTGAGGTCCGGCTACCATCAGTTGAGGATTAGGGCGGAGGACATCCCTAAGACAGCATTCAGGACACGTTATGGCCATTATGAGTTCCTGGTGATGTCTTTTGGGTTGACTAATGCCCCCGCAACCTTTATGAACTTGATGCACAGGGTCTTGGCCCGTATTTGGACTCATTTGTGATAGTTTTTATAGACGACATCTTGTATAACTCGCCGTAGTAGAGATGAGCATAGAGCAAGCAACTTGAGGTTATACCTCCAGACTTTGAGAGATCATCGGCTTTACGCCAAGTTCTCAAAGTGTGAGTTTTGGCTTGAGTCAGTTGCATTCCTAGGGCACGTGGTGTCTAAGGATGGGATTAGGGGTGATCCGGGAAAGATTTCAGCGGTTTGTGAGTGGCCTAGACCTACTACTGTTACTGAGGTTCGCAACTTTATTGGGTTAGCAGGTTACTACAGACGATTCGTTGAGGGATTTTCTTCCATAGCAGCACCCTTGACTATGCTGACTAGGAAGGATGTCCCATTTCAGTGGTCGGATCAGTGTGAGGATAGCTTCCAGAGGCTTAAGGCCTTATTGACTTCAGCTCCAGTTTTGACTTTGCCGGTTGATGGTCAGAGCTTCTCCGTGTATTGTGATGCTTCTGGGGTTGGTCTTGGTTGTGTGTTGATGCAGCAGGGTCGAGTAATAGCATATGCGTCGAGGCAGCTGAAGGTTCACGAGCGCAACTACCCCACTCATGACTTAGAGTTGGCGGCAGTAGTTTTCGCGCTCAAAATCTGGAGGCATTACCTATATGGAGTTCACTGTGATATCTTCACCGATCACCGCAGTATTCAGTATATCACGAGTCAGCGGGAGTTGAACTCGAGACAGAGGAGATGGGTCGAGTTAATGAAGGACTATGACTTTACTATTCTGTATCATCCGGGCAAGGCAAACGTGGTAGCGGATGCCTTGAGTCGGAAGGCAGTGAGTATGGGTAGCCTAGCTTTTCTTTCAGTTTCAGAGTGACCGTTGGCCTTGGACATCCAGTCCTTGGCTGACCGTTTGGTTAGGCTTGACTTGACGGATCCTAGCAGAGTTCTCGCCAGTGTTGAGGTTCGTTCTACTTTGATTGATCAGATTCAGAGCCGTCAGTTTGAGGATCAGCAGTTGTGTGACCTTCGTGATCGGGTTGTTCAGGGTGAGACCAGCCAGGCTACTCTAGATTCAGATGGGGTTCTGAGGTTTGATAGTCGCCTATGTGTTCCGAGGATTAGTGATTTGATTCAGTTGATACTTCATGAGGCACATTGTACTAGATACTTCATTCACCCTGGCACAGCAAAGATGTATAGGGACTTGAGACAGCTTTACTGGTGGAGTGGTATGAAGCGAGATATAGCGGAGTTTGTATCTCGGTGCTTGAACTGTCAGCAGGTTAAGTTCGAGCACATGAGACCTGGTGGTTTGATGCAGCGACTTCCCATTCCTGAGTGGAAGTGGGAAGGGATTACTATGGACTTTGTTGTTGGGTTGCCTCGTACTTCTCATGGGTTTGATTCCATATGGGTGATTGTTGATAGGCTGACTAAGTCAGCACATTTCTTGCCGGTTCAGACTTCTTATGGCGCAGAGAGGTTAGCTCAGATCTACCTTCGTGAGATTGTTCGGTTGCACGGGGTCCCAGCTTCTATCATTTTAGACCGCGACACTCAGTTCACATCTCAGTTCTGGAGGGCTATTCAGCGAGATTTAGGTACAGAGGTTCATCTTAGTACCGCTTTCCACCCTCAGACAGATGGCCAGTCCGAGAGGACCATTCAGATTTTGGAGGACATGCTTCGAGCCTGTGTTCTTGACTTTGGAGGTTCATGGGATCAGTTTGTTCCCTTGGCAGAGTTTGCTTATAATAACAGCTTCCATTCGAGTATCGGCATGGCACCTTTTGAGGCTTTGTATGGCAGGCGTTGTAGATCACCGGTAGGTTGGTTTGATGGTTTTAGTGCTGGGCCACAGAGCACAGATTTGCTTCGAGATTCCTTAGATCGAGTCCGAGTGATTCAGGACAGACTTCGGGCAGCTCAGAGCAGGCAGAAGAGTTATGCTGATCGTAGGCTTCGTTCCTTGGAGTTTAGTGTCGGTGACCTGGTGTTTCTCCGTGTATCACCCATGAAGGGCGTGATGAGGTTTGGTAGGCGGGGCAAGCTTAGCCCCAGGTACATTGGGCCATTTGAGATTCTTCAGAGGGTTGGTAGCATTGCCTATCAGCTAGCCTTGCCTCCGATGTTTTCAACTATACATCCTATATTTCATATTTCGATGTTGCGTTGGTATGTCCCAGATGAGTCTCACGTGCTGCAGTGGGATTCAGTCTAGTTGGATGAGGGTTTAGCCTTTGTTGAGGAGCCGACAGCAATTTTGGCCAGAGATGTCAGGAGATTGAGGTCTCGAGAGATCCCGGTTGTTAAGGTTCAGTGGAGGCACCGTCCAGTCAAGGAGGCTACCTGGGAGATAGAAAGAGATATGCGGGGCCAGTATCGCAGCTATTTGAGCCTTCAAGTACCCCCTTGAACTTGACTTTCGAGGACGAAAGTCCTTTTTAGTAGTGGATGATGTAATGACCCTTCCAGTTATTTCCACGTATACGTTTTCCTTGAACCGTTAGAACTTGTTTGTAGCGGCCCCAAGTCACTTAAGGCTCGTCAGGACCGGTATTTCGGTGTTGGGTCCATTTGTTTGGTCGCATTATAAGTTTTGAAGCCAAGCAAGTCGGCAAAAGTAATCGTAAGATCTTTAACAAACTTCCTGAACTTTGGGTAAAATGTCTCAGGGCTTTTCTCTCAATATATAAAGAGTTAGAAGTCCCCCGAAATACCAAATCGAAGGTCTACGAGTCTTGTTTCCAACGCACAAAACCTCACGTCCAACTGATCTCGGAGTAAAAAGTTATGACTGTTTTACTGCGGACTATCTGGCAGAAAATGGGTTGCGAACTGGGTCGCGAACCGGTTCGGGTTAAACTCGATTTAAGCCTCAACTTCACGTTTTAAAACGCCATTTCAGTTCCGAAACAGTGAGAAAACATAAGGGAGAATTCCAAGAGTGTTTTTGAGTATCAAAATCGTGCGTTGGTAAATTGCGAGTCTAGATTTAAGAATTTTATTAACATCGCGTGTATTTGAAAATATTTTATTTAAAAGTTGAATTTGGTAAAAATTATATTATTATCACCTTTTCAAAATATTTTAAAGGTTTATGGAGAATATTTTTGATACGTTACAATTGTATATGTATTTATTTTATAAAGTTTTTATACATTGTAATATTTTAACGGAGATAGTAAATTTAGTTATGTTGAAATTTATTATTATAATATAGTAGGTTTTATTCGAAATAATTTTCTAATGATTATGGTATATTCAAAAATTATATTTATTATACTACGAACTTATGCAATACCCGAATATATACGTCTTGGGGAATGAATATCTTGGTGCCACCTCTACCTCCACGTGGAAGTGGAGGGAGTGGACACCATAACTATACTTAATTGGTGGCATCATTGGAACTTGCAGCATTAAGATAGATAAACTTCAGCAAACATTTTAATTCCTTTTGCTCTACATATCTATACGGTATATAGATATTTAGGCATAGAGGTGCATATTTGCACGTTGAATTAAAAGGGGAATTAATTATCTACGTCAAGTTATTTCATCTCAAATCCGATTCCGATTTAGTTTTGGATTTTCTCGGAGTGGTTCGAGCTTGGACATCGTTGTTCTAGAAGCTTGTCGTCGGACGACAGGTAGGTTACAGTTTATTTTCCCTAGACTCCGCATATATAGAATAAAATTGTATTAATGGGCATCCTTGGGTTGGTTTATTAGGTTGGTACCACAGACCTCGACCGCTTTATTCATGTCCGCCTACTTTTGTTCCTCCGTTGCTTGTAGTATTTGCCGATATATTTTATTTACCCTTGTGGTCCTGTGAGGCCTTGTTGACTCTGGAACATAGAAGGTGGGATTTTGGGAATGTCCGCGAGTCCCGGGCATAGAATTATCCTTCTAGGCTGGTTATGCTTGCTGAGTAGCTGTGGGCCTGTGCAGGGTCGATAGGTTGATTGTGAGCTGCGGGGCAGCTATTGTGTGTGATCATACCATTTCCATGCATATAAAGAGGTTTTATCCATGTTTTACTGTGGTTTTGGCTTCGGGCCTACTGGCACTATTTTCTAAACCTTGCATGGCCCGGGGGGCCCGTTTGATGGAAATAATTTGGAAATGGTTTGATTTAACTTGTGGATATTTCTGGATAAAAGAAAGTAAAATTATGTTTAAAATCATCAGTTTTACGATTATCGCTAGACTCGGCAGGGCCGGGGTGCTAGTTGAGTTTTCTTGTTACTTGAGATGATTTTTAGCCTCGGTCGGACCGAGCACCTGAGATGACTTTTTACTGTTTAGACCCGGTTATTTTCGGGCACCCTTGGAGGGGTTTTTGAGACATTTTTTCACTACTTTAGTCCTGGACAGGGTCTGGGCATGCATATTCGAGACTGGGTCTCTATCTTGATACCGGACTTGTTTCCGGACGACAGGTTTGATACTGAGTTTTAGTATGGGGTCTGGGACCTCCATGGACCTTGCCATCCGGGCCAGGGGCTACGGGCTGCGTGTGCCGGAGGAGGGGTATACGGTGGAGTAGAGGTATACGGGCAATGTCCTTCCATGGAACCTACCTGCTGGGCCGGATCGGCGCCGGAGGAGGTACATACAGAGATACCATTTCACTTGAGATCTTCATGCATCATATCATTCATTGTTTGAGGCTCCACCCTTGTTTGTTTGTTTGTTGATTGTACGCTCCGGTAGTATGGGATGCCGGAGGTTTGTTTTCACTTGTTTGTGTTCCTCGGTTGTATGGGCGGCCGGGGGACTGTAGGTAGACTTTTGCTATTTACTTACAGAATTGTTCTCTATTATGGATAAGTATGAGATTGGTTACTGCTAGACTGTTAGTTTCTGGATTTGAGATTGATATGATTAGTTGAGTTTGATTCATGTCTCTGAGCATGCCTATTATTACTCTTTCTCTCTTCTTCTTACACTTGAGGTTACCGGTATACCGTCCATTTCGTAAACTTATTTTGTATACACTGTTATTGCAAGGACCCCAGGTGCGTTGTTTCTTACTTTCACCTGTGCCTATGGTGTGTATATTCTGCTTACTAGCCTCACATGTGGTTCTGTTGATTTCCCTCTGGGCTAGTTCATGTGTACCATTCGTTGATTTCTGTGACTGCTTGCTTCTATTCTGTCTATTACTGCGCTTTTATCTTATATGTGCCCAGTCGGCCTATGATACCTACTGGGTACCTTATGCTTCGCATTTGGTGCTCACCCCTACCCCCTGCATCTTTGGGTGCAGATCCTAGCGTGGGCCATCGCCGTTAGATCGCTGAGATTCGTACTTGGAGATCTGTTGGGGATTACTTCAGACTGAGGGTGAGCTCTTGGCGATCGGAGCTTAGCTTTAGTTTATCTTTTGCTTCATGTACTCTATTACCACTCAAAGACATATGTATATATAGTTTTGGTTTATTTGCACTCCATGTATGTAGTTTGGCTCTATACTATGATACCAGGTCTTGGGGTTTGGTTTAGTTTCCGCATATGTATATATTTATATTCCTTTTATCTGTTGTCTTCGTCTTGTTCCCTTATTTGTTAGATAGTAGCCCATTGCTAGCTGTTCTGGGCTACGGGGATTGGTTCACCTACCGGGGGTTGTAGGTGCCATCATGACCGAGAAATTGGGTCGTGTCAATAGTCCTGGCTGGGAGAGACACAACTAAAATAAATTTAAACAAAGAAAAATAAAAATATACCTTATACGGATCGCCGTCTGCAAGGCCTAAGATATGAAGAATTGATTCAAATCTTATTTACTTTGAAACAATTCTTGAAAGCAATATACAAGAGAGATTTACAATGAGAGGGAGTTTTCTAAAATTTCTGACACCTTTCAACTAAACTGAAAGACCCTTTAAATAGAAAAAAAATTAAAACATAAAGAATCTATATACAGTGAAATGGGTCCCATATTTGGGTCCTTGTACAGTGTATCTAATGTTGATACAGTGTATCTACTGTTGCTTGTTGGGGTCCCCAGCGGCATTACTATTGAGTGGGGTCCATGGTGTCTTTACTGTATGTCTTTACCATGTTTTTTCTCCATGGCTTTGATTTGTGGCAAAAATTCTTCTGCATTTTGAATATCATCGGTAGACAATATTTTGTTTGTTTCAAATAGGCTGAGATTCTACGATATTATCGTTGCTTGTCTCACTCCGCGTTGAAGTGTCTGATTTATCAATTTGGTTAATCGTCAGAAGTAAATTTCTTTTGACTTCTTCTAAATAATCATTAATCATTTCTTCTTTATCTCCGTCTTGAAAAGAGATTTTTCGGGCGATATACCTGACCGAACTATCGTCTACAATTCCCTTTTGAGGAGCTTGAGTATATTCTTGAATTCTTAATTTAATGGAATCCATAAGCTCTTGGCCATGCAAAAAATTTATTTTGGGATCTGTTTTCATCAATTTGTCCCAAAAATTATTATAAAATGTCCTGTATAAGCAGAGAATATTTTCTTCTGTGAACCCTAATTCAGGAGTCCATTTATGAATCCATGGAATAGAGAATTCAATAAAGAAGTAGACCTGATCAATTTTTTCTAAATAGCAAATATGATCTGCATGATATAATCTACTCAAATCTGGTGATACTTTAGTCCATTCCTTGTATAACATAAGGAATTGATCGGGAAAGATCCGGATTGTGGAACCGTGGTATGACCACCAATTTAAAAACCAATTTGGGATTGGTTCAACAAATATCTTTGCGCACACCTTTATGAACCAAGTGTGCTTATGTCTATCATTATTGTAATATAGCACTTTATCAAATGCTTGAATATAATCCCAGTATGTAAAGTTCATACGAGATTTGCTAAGGCTTATCTGCCTTTCTTTCATAGTAGAGATTCCCCAATCTTCAACAGATATAATCCGTTTAATAATGATTTTGGAAAAGTTATAAACATTCTCATCCGTGGTATAACCAGAAAAGTATTGAAATTCTGCACTTCCTGTATTTGTCAAAATTGTTTCATAATAAGAACAGGTTTTGTATGACTCACCCGGATAGTATAACCCATTAATTAAGTACATTTGGAGTATCTTTCATGGCTCATCTTTTTCTCTGGAGCTCAGAGTTTTCTACAAGAAATATCATTTCTCTTTTTAGTAGCTTTTCATAGGATTTGATATCATCATTGTCCTCCTTGGCGATTGAAGCAAAAGTATTACTTTGCTTTTGGGCGGCCAAATATGCTTGTGGATGACCGTATAACGGACTGTCTTCTAGAATATCTTCCTGATGAATAGATGAAGATTCACCTTTTTGAGAAATCTTCTCATTTACTAAACTCTTTCTTCCCATTTGTATAACAAGGGAGTTTGATGAGGATCTGTATGACGATCTTTGAGAATAAGATTGGGATGATCTCCCTAGGGATGATCTTCCTCTTCCTCTGTCTCTGCCTCAAATCCATGGAGGATTCATCCTGTATACACATAAATCTATGATTATTCTGATAAATAATAATCTATCAGATCATCTCTGACAACCTCTGAGTAATTATGGATTGAGAAATCTTCCTTTACGATGCTATCAACAGTTTTATCAATTATAAGACTTTTCAAGTCCCTATTTAATGTAATTATCTTTAAAATGGTAATCAATGTATTTTCATCGAAAAAGACTTCGTAAAAATTCATTTATAGAAGGTATTCCAGGGATAAGAAATCCGGTAAAGAATTATCAACCCTTTTTTTATAATGAATTTCAAAATCAAAAGGAGCTAATTGAGTCAGCCACCTTGCGAATATTAATTTAGAAGCATCATGCTTAAAATCTTTGTTAAACATATACTTAACAGATTGAACGTCCATTTTAATTAAAAAAATTTAATTGTATAAATCATCCTGAAATTTTAAAACACATTTAACAATGGTTAGCATTTCATGGGCCATAGTGGCATATTTTTTCTGGGCTTCAGTCCATTTGCCAGAGTGAAATCTTATTAAATACGCATTTTTATCGTTGGATTTTTTTGTTTCAATATCCCACCATAACCAGTATTAAACGCATTTGTCTCAATAATTTTTTGCCAAGCAGGGTTAGCAAGAGTTAAACAAGGCAAAGATTGAACACAAAGTTTAATATTTTATACCAAAGTGGTATGACTATCAGTCCAAGGTGATTTATAATTCTTTTTCAGCCTATCATATAAAGGAGCTAAATCACGAGATAGATTCTTATATAATGGGGATATATAATTTAAGCTTCCCAAGAACCTTTGTAACTGAGTCCTATCAGTGATACCATCAGGAAATTTTGATGCAAATTCAATAGATCTTTGAATTGGAGTAACCTTTCCCTGACAAATATGATGTCCTAGAAATCAGATATTAGTTTGGAACAAACTCATTTTTGGTTTTGAGATAACCAAACCATTCTGAATGACAATTTTTTTAAATATATCAAGATGTTTTATGTGCATTTCAAATGTTTTGGAAAAAACCAAAATATCATCAATATAAACAATGATAAAATCCAAATATGGATTAAAAATATCATTCATAATCTTCTGAAATTCAGATGGGGCATTTTTCAAACCAAAAGGCATGACATTTCATTCATATTGCCCAAATGGAACATTAAAAGTGGTTCTATAAGTATGTTCTTTAAATATTTGTACCTGCCAATAACCTGATTTTAAATCAAATTTAGAGAATATATTGGCATCATATAATTTTGATAATAAATCTTTTTTATTGGGGATAGGATACCTTATCCATTTTAAATATTTGTTCAAAGATTTATAATTAATAACCAATCTAGGATTACCTCGCTCCTTTTCTGCAGCATTATTAACATAGAAAGCAGTTCAAGACCAAGGAGATTTAGAAGGTTTGATCAAACCCTTTTGCAATAAATTATCAATTTCCTTTTTGCAAAATTCTACTAACTCAGCGTTCATTTGACAGGGACGCGATTTAGTAGGAATATTATCTTCCGAAAAATCATTTTCATATGGAAGGGTGACAATATGCTTTTTTCGATTCCAAAAAGCACTGGGGTGATCTGCACAAATATCAATGACAATTTTTTTGGAAATCAATTTAATTTGTTTCTTTACCTTTGCAGAATTTAGAGAATCAAATATATTTAGACTAAACAATTCTAGTTGCAAAGAATCTACATGTCTTTGTTTTATATCAATTAAGGCATTAATATCTCTAGTTACTGGATCTGTAACAAAAGTATAACTTATTTTGTTATCCTTATAAGTGGCAGAGAATCCTTTTGAGTCTATGATGGTAAAAGGATAAATTGCATTTATGAACGGGGTTCCAAGTATAATTGGAGGGAATAACTGATTTTTAACCAGGAAAAAGAAATGAGGAATGCAGACTTTATTCTGGTAAATATTCGTATTAGGCAATTTATACTTTATATCTAAAGCATGTTCTGATGCAGATTTAACCATATGACAAGTTTTTTGAAAGTATTTTGTAGGCACTAAGCCTTCCTGAATACAGCTAACATCAGCACCACTATCAATCATGGCAATGATAGTAATCAAAAAAAAATTATCGATTAAAATAGTACATTTAACATACCATTATGGGCAGTAATAATTTGCATCACTCCTAAAAATATATCATTTTTAGGGTCAAGATTAACATGATCTTCCTTATTTTCAGAAATTCCTTTGTCATTAGAAGACATATGATTGTCTTTGGTAGACCCAGAATTATTTATCTCTATCTGAGTAATTCTATGATCACAAATCAACTGATTTTGTTTAAGAGATTTAATCTCTCTTTTTAAATTCTCAATTTCAATTTTTAAATCATCAAACGAAGAATCTCTTTTGGTAAAAGTATTTTTCACCATAAGATGGTTATCATCCTCCTTTAAAGAATACGATGCAGAGTATTCAAAATCATTTTTCTTATTCTCAAAAGATTTTGAAGAACTTGAACTAGCCTCATTTGCAATAGCTAGATTAATAATCTTTTCGCGAAGCTTATTATCAGTAACTTCTTTTAAAAGCTTAATCACATTATCAGAGGTGATCGTGTTAATATTGAAATCCTGAAATTGCCATTGCAGTTTATAAATTTCATCATCATTACAATTGCAATTATTACCTTGGCAAGTGGCGCAAGGGCTATCAATATTTTTATCACTATCAGATAAATCAAGTAGTTCAATATCAGAACCAGAATTAGAATGAGAGTAATAACCATCTTCAGAACCTGAGGTGTATAACAAATCATAAACTTTATCATATGTCTCACTATCTAGTTCTAAAGTTTTCAACTTATTTAACTTACAATTGGGTGCTATGTGGCCCAGTTTTCCACATTTATAACACTTGGTTTTGGATAGATCTCTTTTAGATCGATCTTTAGTAAATTAGTAAACTTACGGAAGCCTTTTCTAGCTTCACGTTCTTCCTTGATCCTACGTCTAGATCTCCTTTTCTTGTAGGATCCTTTGGTTCTAGAGGACTTATAATACTTGCTCTTCTTCTTGCTATTAGCAGAAGGCTCGGGTAAACTGAATTGGGTACAAAAGTCTCCTAGCTGAGATCTTTCTTTAAGTTTATCTATCTTAAGCTGTATGGACAAAAGTAATTCATTACACAAGTTTAATCCCTCTTGCGTACAAGCCCCTATAAGCTTACCATAAATATAATCCTTATAAGGAATTTCACCATGACTACCCCTTAGAGTTTTTCTAACTTTTTCAGCAAATAAGGAGGGAAGGCCATCTATGAACTTAGCTTTCCAATGTTCAAACTTATTTTTGGGTAATTCCATCACCTGGCTCATAAAGGTATCTTTATACTACCTAAAATTAGATAAGGTTTGACATCTTAGACCATTAAGGAGGGTACGAACAATCTTATACTGATTGGTAAATCTACCATTAAAATATTCTAATATAGTGAGAACAAGGGTATAAACAACATCTTCTCTATTTTTTACTAGAGCCATGCATAAGTTATCAACACCATCATCAATAGCCATAACATTTATGATTGAAGCTTTCTCATCAATACTCAAATAGTTATCCCACCAGCCTCGAAGTTGGCCAGTAAAACCAAAAATAATTATTTTGCAAATAGTTCTATATGTATTTTTAAAACTTTTACAAATAGTTGCATAAATAAGCATTCTATGAACCAAAATTGTTAATTTTCTATCAGTCAAACCATCAAGATTCCATTCATAAATTTTGAAACCACTATAAGAAGTATTCGTCTGATTCAAATCTCGTTCCTCTATCAAAATATTTTGAGGAGTAGGACGAGGATAATAATAAGTCGACATGCTAGGTTTATTAGCATAACTATTTTTCTAGGATAACCTCTGAGTTTATTAAACTCTAAAGAAACTTGATTTTTATAATCAACAGTTGTTTCTATTTTATCCGAAAAATCTTTCGATAAATCTATTGGTTTTATATTTAAACCAGAAAACTTTTTATCAAGAAGTTTTTCTAAATCATTTAAGGATTTAAATTTTAAAATCCTGAATCTCAGGCGGTCTTTAACATGAGTAGGGACAACTTGAGTGTAATCTAGTAGACTTACGAAAGCCTTTTCTGGCTTCACGTTCTTCTTTGGTCCTACGTCTAGATCTCCTTTTCCTATGGGATCCTTCGGTTCTATATAAAAGTCGAATATGCATCCACGTTCATATTAATTTGAGCCTGTCTCATCAAAGAAAAATTGTGAGTTTAAAGAAAAAATGGTTGACTTGTACTTATCAGGGAACTTGGTCCTTCAACAGATTCTTGTCTTGAGCCTCCACATACTTCAAAGCTCATCAAATACTTTTTTTTGCCAGGGAGTTTCAATAGTAAGTAACAAAAAATTCTTTAGAAAATTCAAAGTAACGAAATTCGAACGACTTAGAAGACTCTAAAAAGCTTTACTCGAGACGTATGACTCAAAAGATTGCGAAAACCACTTTTGCTCTATTTTTTAAAAATTGCCTCAGTTTTAAATACTTGATTTAGAAAATCAAAGAGGACCTTAAAAAATAAAAGGTAAAGCTGAATCCAGAAAATTTGCCCCAGTTTCAGTCCTGGAGATACTTGATTCAAAAAAGATGTAAAAAAAGAGAGAAATTATGACAAAATTTTATAAAAGTAGTTTGAATGATTTGAAAGTTTTCCCCAGTTTCTAATACTAGGACACTTCAATTTGAGTAATGAAAGGAAAAATAATCAGATAACAAAGATATTAAAATTTAAAGATATGAGTCGAACCCTCCTCGAGTTGCCTACGTATCCAATTCTTCAACTCAGATCCAGGTTCGGCAGCCTATACAGTCGGTGTTTCAGCAATATCTTCAATTACCACATCATAATCATCTTCATCTTCCAAAAATAGACTCTTGATACCTTCGACAACATCATCGTAGAAATTTTCAACAGACAGACCTGACATATTGGAGGTGGCAAGCTTTGAGAAAGTTTGATCAATGGTCGGAATGAGTTTTGGCAAGAAAATTCCCTTTCCCTTTTTCTCTCGTGCTTTCTTCTGTTCTTCCTCAGTTGGTTTGTATCCTAGACCAAATGTAAACTGATGTTCATGCAGGACTACAAGTCAACCCGTTCGTTCAATGTCTTCCCTAACCCAAGTCCGAGTTGGTACCCATTTCTCAGCATCTCCTTTGCAACCATGATGGCGGCGCATGACATCTTTGACTCTTGGATCGGATTCTCTTCACACACTAGTAACATTCACAATTTCCCAGGCATGATATGTAGCTCCATTGAACCCTCTCGTGGCCTCAATTAATGGGATAGATTGCTCTCGATAAATAGATGTATCACCTTCTCCATGCACACATATGAGTTGTTGATCCCACTCAAATTTGACAGCTTGATGCAAAGTAGATGGCATAGCTCCTGCCAAATGGACCCATGGTCGTCCTAACAACATATTGTATGTCGTGGAGATATCAAGTACTTGAAAATTCATAATGAACTCCACTGGTCCAATCAAAACACTCAACTCTATCTCTCCAATAGGACTCCTCTTAGCCCCGTCGAATGCCCGAATATGTATATCACTTGTCTTCAGTTCACTAATATTATATCCTAGCTTCCTCAGAGTTGTTAGTGGACAAATATTGAGTCCAGAGCCTCCATCAATCAATACTTTAGACACGAACATGTTGCGACACTTGACAGTTATATGGAGTGCTTTGTTGTGATCACATACCTCTGGTGGAAATTCTTCATTATCAAAGCTAATTCGATGACTATCAAACATGCTCCCAATCATTCCCGCTAATGTCTCATCACTTGTATCTACAGGAACACATGCTTCACTTAAAATCTTCAAAAGTGCATTTCTGTGTACATCTGAACTCAACAACAAAGAGAGAATTGGAATCTGGGCATTGGTCTTCTTCAACTGGTCCACACCTGAATATTCACTCGCCTTAATATTTCTCAGAAAATCTTCTGCCTCGGCTTCTGTCACAACCCTTTTAGGAGGTACATTGCTTTCCTTACTTTGCCTTAGCCTAGCTAGCTCCTCCGGAGTGTAGCACCTTCCAGATCTCGTCATTCCCGAAGTCTTACTCTTATCAGTGACCACATCTTTTCCTCGGCATTCCATCATAGCTTGTTGATAATTCCATGGTACGGCCTTGGTATCATACACTGGTAACTGACTTGGTGCTTGAATTACCTCCACGGGTGTTGATACAGCTCCCAGTATCTCGATAGGTGTAACACCTCTAACCATTACAGTAGGAGAAGCAATAGTCACAAGAGCATAATCTGTCACATTCGCCACAGGCACATAAATCTGGATGGATCATCATCACTCTCATCTACTCCAATCATATTCACTGAGGCCCCATCATGATTTGGGAGTGGATTGTTGTTCACATTTGGTGTCGGTTGCTTGACTGTGATTTGCTTTTTCTCAATGAGATCTTCAACCTTGTGTTTTAATGCATAACAACGGTCGGTTGAATGTCGTTTAACCCCTGAATGGTAAGCACATGTTTTGGAGGGATCAAAACTTCTTGGCAATGGGTCTGGAATTCTACCTTCTACAGGATGTAATAAGCCTGAAGCTTGCAGCCTTTCAAAAACAATGCTCAATGGCTCTCCTAATGGTGTAAAATTGCGATAAGGTCTATTTGGTCGAGGTGCGGGTGCATTATGGAATTGTGGTGGAGCTTGATATGTTGGTGGTTGCGGAGCTTGATATGTTGGTTGTGTATTGTAGACGGGGTATGAAATTTGTGGTGAGTGTGGTTGGTAATATGATGAAGCTTGGTAGTATGGATATGAGGAATATTGGAGATGTTGGGGATGGGTAGTATTGGGTTGGTATTGTGAAGGTTGTTGATGGTGATATGAAGTACCTCCTAAAGCCATTACCATTGTAGCTTCTTTCTCCTTTTTCTTTCCATTTCTGAGGGCACCAGTTTGAAGGGCCTTACTGGTGGACTGTAAGGCTGCTAGACTTATTATTCTTCCAGTCTTGATGCCATCTTCAAGCATTTCTCCGGCTTTGATCACCTCAGCAAAATATTTCCCACCCATTGTGACCATTCTATCATAATATTCGGGTTCCTGTGCCTGAATTAAAAGAGTGATCATTTATGCTTCCTCCATAGGTGGATGTACCCTAGATGCTTCTTCCCTCCACCGAATAGCAAACTCTCGGAATGATTTTGTTGATTTCTTCCTCAACTTGTTATTGAGATTCTATCAGGAGCGATCTCAATATGAAACTTGTAATGATCCACAAATGCATTTGCCAAGTCATCCCGCCTGTGCCATTTTGTTACATCTTGCTTGAAGTACCATTCCAAAGCTTTCCCGCTCAAGCTTTAACTAAACAACTTGATTCTAATGTCTTCATTCTTCCCTAGGCCGATCAGCTTTTCACAGTAGACTTTCAAATGGAAGAATGGATTTCCAGACCCATCAAACTTTTCAAATTTTGGAATCTTGTAACCTGGCGGCAACTCTAACTCAGGAAATGCACATAACTCTTCATACCTAACGCTTTGATTACTACCGAGCCCGCGCAGAATTCTCATGGCATCTTCTAAACTCTTGAGCTTTCTATTTATCAATTCATCACTAATTGCCCTCGCCTCATTTTCGACCTCAACATAATGATCAACCTCTGGGCGACATAGCTCTTGAACTTGTGTCAAAGGTGGAGCTGTGGCATAAGTATATACCGGCGGAACCTGTTGTGAATTAGTAGCATGTGCCAACGGTATGTACTGAGCCTTTGAAGAAGCGGTTGTGAATAGGAGAGGAGCATTTTGAGTAACCGGGTGGATGGGTGGTGCGTTTTGAATTGATTGAGAAGTGGAGAAATAGTTTACTTAGTTAAGCTCATTCAAGTTTGGGAATGTGGGTGGCATAGGCAGATTCTGACGAACTCTGGGAGGTGGAGTCATATTCGGAGGAGTTTGAGAAAATGATCTATTTTGAAGTACCATATGACTTAGTTCAGTATTTCATTGCTCTAGACGAGCAATAGTCTCCACATTTGTTTCTGGTTCTTTCGAGGTGGTAGGATCACTTGTGGTCGATATAGTAAGAGTTGCCTCGGATGAAGTGATTGCACTAATCAAGCTTTGATCCATTTTAGAACGAGTTCTCTTTACCGTCCAAGTGATAAGTGGTGAATCTGTAACTGATTTCTTGACTTTAGACCGTGTGAAGTATGAATGCTCCGCCAATTCCCTTTTTAGCACAAGTCAACCCTTTTATTAAAAAGAAAAGAAAAAAAGGACATAAGTGTTAGTATATGGTAAAAAATAATATATTGCAAAATAAACACGTTAAAACACATAAAAAAAGAATATAACATCGCGTTTTATTATGCAAGGGGACCTCTTCGTGCCAGAGGTAGGCCTAACGTATATTTGAAGGATAACTATGTATTTTATATATCGTTTCAAACTCTTACTAACTTAATTGCTTTATAACAAAATGAAATTCCTTATTATATGAAAATGAATAGTACAAGGCAAATCTAAATCTAATCTATATAATTCTTCGTTTCCACCAAATCTTCTTGAAATGTTGGATTCCGATCGAATATCTCATAGTTACCTGCAACAAAAAAGGTTAGTATCTCCTAAAAATATCTATTTTGTAGAGTAATAGGTCCACATAATTGACACATTTATCCTTCAAATAATGCACATAAAGTATGATGATTGTCACTTAGGGTCGTAAACCCATTTGGACATTTGGTAAGGTTGACTAATGGAATTAATACGCCAAACGCATTAAGTCTCCTAGGTCATGACATGATGCATGTTCTTAGTAGGGTGTGTTGGTTTAGCTCTATCCTGAGTGAACTAAGAGTTGGGTAGACTCGGACTTTGGATTTTCCTATGTGAGAAGGTACGTGGTCACACGGTAGTAAAACTATCCGCTCACCCCACGCATGCACCGACTCTCTAAATATAAGACATTTAAAAGAATTTCGGAGAAGTGAAAGGACACAACTCGCGTGTATAATATGTGTGAAAGTGTCAAAATTTTCAAAAGTGTAGGAATCATGAACGGAATGACAGTTTAAGAAAAACAATAACACATAAACAATTTATATCAAATAAATAATTAATTACATAAAAAATAATAATTTATGGCAAGTAAAAGATAATTTAAGAAACACACATAATCCTAATTAAGCTACGTCTGTTATTACTAGAACTTAGTCCACAGCAGAGTCGCCAAGCTGTTATACCCCATTTTAACCAAGGTCAAATAGTATACAACATATGTGTGATTGTCAAATTAAATAATTTTAAGAGTCGTCACCTAACTATATTATAAGGTGAGTTAGGGCACCTAAAACTAATCGTTATTAACTCTGTAAGGTCTACCAACATTTAGAAATTCTAAGGTAAGGGTTCAATTAATCCTAAAGGGAAGGTGTGAGGCATCCTTTAAGATTCGTATTAAAACGATTAACCAACCGAACTTAAGTTAATTAATTAAAATATTGTTAGGTTGTTAAACTACGAAGGCCACTATGTCATTGAAATTTTTATAAAAAGAGATGCAATTCATTTGAAACTTAACTTTTGAACTTACAAAATTGACTCTAAAAAATCATTTGACTTAAAAAAGGGTAAAGATAAAAACCTCATTTTTAGAAGAAAAAAAAGACGTTAACTTAAAGCTAATAACAAAAAAAGCAACTTTATTCTCTTAAAGAAACTTGATTAAAAATAAACCAAGGCAGTGGTACTGATTTAAAAATAATTAGACCAAATATTATAAAAAAAAGTAATCGGTAAAGTAAGCTACTAATTGGATTGAAAAAGTTTCTTAGGTCTTAAAGAACTCTTTTATTTGATTAACAAGGGTACTTATATTGTAAAACAAAAAGAGAAAATTCTAAGTGATTAAAGAAACTTGATAACTAATCTGTGTTAATAGCAAGTTTAAATGAATAATCCCAAAACTTAAAGTAAACCCCCAAAACACATACAACAACAATTAATCATAAAGAGTTAGAAAGAGTAAACGATAGAAGAAAATGAGTAAAGATGCCAAAGGCATCCCCAAGCTATCTTTTTGCTTGTTTCCTTGAATGTCAAATGCGATCGAAGAGGATGAGATGTGATGACTCAATGTGGGTATGGAGGGGTATCTAGTCTCATATTGAGACTCCGAGGACTTTTGCAAAAGTCGTAAACTAAGACTCCATTTGCTCCGAAGTGTACATGTAAACAAAGATAGAAAGGGGATAGGAATTAGAACAAGCATAAAAACTTTAAAAGATAAACAAAAAGTAATAATCAAATAGCCATTATACCAATTTTCCTTTTATCATAACATAGTCTAGTTGATCAATACATAGCTGAAGATATCAACAAACAAATAGATGAAAATACTAAAGCTTCCTATCTGGACAAATCTACATGAACAAACTTCAGCTTATTATTAAAGATTGCTTGTAACTATTTGCTTTATAGATTATAAAGGAAAAACTATGCAATTAATAATTCCGGATAAATTAGTGTTTGGCAAGAAAAAATGACATAGCTCATGGACATGAAGTTCGAAACCAATACAATAAATACTTTGTCAACATCTTTAAACACAATGTAGCGAGAATATGTTTTCCTAATAACACGAGCACTACACTTAAATGAGAGAAAAGCCTCATACATGATTTTTCTAGAAATGAAACATATGAAGTAAAGTTCTTGAAATCAGATTTAAATATGTGTTATTATGAACATGATACACTACCCAAGGAGATTAGAAGAAAAACATTACATGTCTACATACTTGAATAATAACTAAAGGAGACTCCAGATCTTAAAAAAAAGTTTTCTCATCAACGATACCAAATGTTTACATTGTCTATTTCATGTAAATGTGCAGGATAGCTAAATAGGTTGATAATCATGCTTTCTACCACATATTTCTATCACAAAACTCACAAACACATACAGTTAAATGATCCAATACATTTTATTTTTTTTATTTTTTTTTAAAAAAGAAAGGGACTAAATTTCACAATCACGCTAGAAAAAAAAATAGAGGAGTCCAACCTATTGGTCTCACGGCATGTTACTTACGATTCACAATAGGAATAAAACCAACGAGCATAAGAAATAT
Source organism: Jaltomata sinuosa (assembly GCA_003996215.1). Taxonomy (NCBI): domain Eukaryota; kingdom Viridiplantae; phylum Streptophyta; class Magnoliopsida; order Solanales; family Solanaceae; genus Jaltomata; species Jaltomata sinuosa. The sequence goes on from QJPP01004364.1 coordinate 130,364, forward strand.
TCCATAGTACAAAGATCCTAAAGCATGATTTCTAAAACACAATATGTTAGCAACAAATACAAATAGTGCGGAGTTATATTTACCGTCCACGGGGCAGCGAACTTGAGACTTTCTGAGGCTTTCGATCTACTTTTTTTTTTAACGAAATCGAAACGAAAATGAGATCAGAAGAGAGAAATGCTAAGTGTTTAAAGAGATGAAAGACACGAGATTTTGATGAGTGATTTTTTATCGTTCCCCCTTCTCTTATTCCCTTTTTCTTTTTGAAGATATGTGAGAGTATTGAGTCTTGGGCTAAAATTATCCCTCATCTATTAGAGTAGGTTCATTTTGGTCCCTCAAATATAATCCTGAGCATATTTAGTCCCTTAACTTTACTAAAGTGAAGCACTTTTGGTCTTCCTAACATAATAATATTAAAAATTAACGGAAAGGATAATTTTCTAACGGTGTAAATTTGACAGTGTTATCTCTTTCTTAATTGATATACATTTTCTTTCTTTCTTGTCTTCTTAATTTTTTAGGATTAATATAGTAGTAGCTATTTATATTTGAAGACAATATTTTAGAACACAATGATCTGCCCACTCAAAAAAATAACCATTTTCTTAATTGCAGTAACAAAATGGTCTTAAAGTCAGTGGCGTAGCTAGTAATTTGGTGAGGGGTGTGCGAATTTCTTCTTAATTGTGTTTAAGAGCGTGTAAAATTAAATATATACTCATAATAGCTAACACTTAACCTCTATGAGTTTGTATTTTACAAGTCACGTGGGTTGCCACATGGGTTTAACACTATTATTTTTAAACGGATTTTGTTAGGGAGATCAAAAGTGTTCCACTTTAGTAAAGTTAAGGGACTAAATATGCTCAGAGTTATATTTGAAGGACCAAAATGAACCTACTCTAATAGTTAAGAGACTATTTTAGCCCCAAACTCTGAGAGTATTTATAGGCAAAGAAAAACTCTAGGGTTTGAGATTTGGGCGGGATTTGAAGCTAGAGTTTCAAAATCCTGGTCAAACCTTTTTGAATCCGAACGTTGGAGATCTTTTGGACGAGCTTGTGGACCCTCACGTGATTTGGTTCAGAGCTTTCCCAAAGTATCCAATTTTCTCTGACCTTTGAAGAATTGACTGCGTCTTGGAGCATAAGACGAGAAAGAGGAGATAGAGACGCATCTGAAATTTCCAAAATTTGCACGAAAATGGTTAGGCAAGCTTCTGTCAATGGTGAAAGAGTTTGAAAAACTCGCCTGAAGAGGAAAATAGGGAAAGCGGCACTTTTCTTTTACTATGTGAGGAACCCTAGCATCTAAGAATGATAGTGTTAGGTTTATTTGGGAGAAGGCACTTTGGGCTGCTGCAATGTAGTGAATAAAGGCCAAATTTGGACTGATTTTGGACAGCATTTTGATATTGAATATGGGCTGAAATATGTTGCTTGATTGGGCTCGTTTTGGCCGAACATATGGCCTTTTTCTCTTGTCCAAATAATTTCTTTGGACTTCTTAATCTTAATAATTTAACCATGATATAATTATATATATCATAGCAAAACGAATAATATAAATATCATAAACTAAAAAATACACATATAAGATATTAGTAAAGTAATAAATAATAAAATTAATAATAATAATTATAATTAGCATAAATAACAATAATAGTAGATGATAAAGAAAAATAAAATAATAGTGATAAATAATGTAACTATAATGGCGATACTACTGTTATATTTATTTATTAATAACAAGAGTAGTAAAAGATAATATAGTAATAATCATAGTAAATATAGTAAAAATTATAGTAATAGTTAAAAACGTAAACTATTAATGACTAGGAAGCATAAGAAAATAAATTAGAGAAAAGGTGGGACAAAATTGGGTGTCAACAATACTTGCTCTTATTCTTGCTATTAGCAGAGGGCTCGGGTAAACCAAATTGGGTACAAAAGTCTCCTAACTGAGATCTTTCTTTAAGCTTATCCATCTTAAGCTGTCTGGACAAAAGTAATTCATTACATAAGTTTAATCCCTCTTGCGTGCAAGCCCCTATAAGCTTACCATAAGTATAATCCTTATAAGGAATTTCACCGTGACTACCCCTTAGAGTTTTTCTAACTCTTTCAGCAAATAAAGAGGGAAGGTCATCTATGAACTTAGCTTTCCAATGTTCAAACTTATTTTCGGGTAATTCCATCACCCGGTTCATAAAGGTATCTTTATACCACCTAAAATTAGATAAGGTCTGAAATCTTAGACCATTAAGGAGGGTACGAACAGTCTCATACTGATTGGTAAATCTACCATTAAAATGTTCTAATATGGTGAGAACAAGGGTATAAATAGTATCTTCTCTATTTTTTATTAGAGTCATGCCTAAATTATCAACACCATCATCAATATCCACAACATTTATGATTGAAACTTTCTCATCAATACTCAAATAGTTATCCCACCAGCCGCGAAGTTGGCCAGTAAAACCAGCAATAATCATTTTTGGAATAGTCCTATCTGTATTTTTAACACTTTTACAGATAGTTGCATACATAAGCATTCTATGAACCAAAATTGTTAATTGTCTATCAGTCAAACCATTAAGATTCCATTCATAATTTTTGGAACCACTATAAGAAGTATTCGTCTGATTCCAATCTCGTTCTTCTATCAAAACATCTTGAGGAGTAGGACGAGGATAATAATAAGTCTGCATGCTGGGTTTATTAGCATATCTATTATTTTTTCTAGGATAACCTCTGAGTTTATTAAACTCTAAAGAAACTTGATTTTAATAATCAACAGTTGTTTCTATTTTATCCGAAAAATCTTTTGATAAATCTATTGGTTTTATATTTAAACCAAAAAACTTTTTATCAAGAAGTTCTTCTAAATCATTTAAGGATTTAAATTTAAAATCCTGAATCTCAGGCGGTCTTTGAACATGAGTAGGGACAACCTGAGCGTCAGTTTTACTAGCCGAAGTAGAGGCAACATTTGTTTTAGCCATATCAGCTTTCATACCCTTTATCAAGATAGTCAATTCATCAAGTTTTTTATCAATAGAACTAATATGTTCACCCAAAACTTTAACATATAAACTCAGATAATTATTTTGAGTAATAAGTTTATTAATTTCAGCAATGTCTGAAGGAATATCTTCATCAAACAGTAAAAACATCATGAAACCCACAGAACAGTAAAGCCGCCGAGAACCCCAGCAAACAACAGTAGATACACTGTATCAACAGTAGTTACACTGTACAAGGACTCAAATATGGGACCCATTTCACTGTATATAGATTCTTTATATTTTAATTTTTTTTTCTATTTAAAGGGTTTCAGTTTAGTTGAAAGACATCAGAAATTTTAGAAAATCTCTCTCTTATTGTAAATCTCTTGTATATTGATTTCATATCTTAGGCCTTGCAGACGGCCATCAGTTTAAGGTATATTTTTTTTTTTATTTATATTTCTTTTAGTTGTGTCTCTCCCAGCCAGGACTATTTCCGGCTAAAAGATCTCATATCTATGTTGAATAACTAACTTCTCTCCTATATAGACCATGAACGATCTAAGTTTTATTAAAATATAAAGGAATTTTGTTATGGTTTCTCGACTTGGTTTTGAGATCGAGGTACAATCAGATCTAGCACTACTCTTATTGGCTTTGCCTTAGTGGCTACGTCTGGTCAGCCGTGGACCTAAGCCCATTATTGAGGAGAAAAAAGGGCATCCTTTTCGGGTTAGATCCACCAGACACATGGGCTCAATAAGAAGTATGTATTAGATCCTTCACAGACTCTTTGCTCGGGTAAAAGTTTCACCATGCAGTTTGAGAAGCTATATGAAAATTCTTGTATATTTCAATTCTTATGCAGTGCGGACTACCGCTAGCATAAGGATGCTGAGTTTCTAGATCTGGTTGGCCGTGTGGATTTTCGCCAGTCGACACCCGATCCTGTAATCTGGTATCAGAGCCTAGAACATTCATGGTATATATGAGATAGAGGTGAACTATTTGACATAGATATGATCCTTGTTATATGGATCTGGGAGAAACTTGTACAGTGTATCTACTATTGATATAGTGTATCTACTGTTGTTTGCTGGGGTCTCCGGCGGCTTTACTTTTCTATGGGGTCCATGATATTTTTACTGTTTGTCTTTACCATGTTTTTTCTCCATGTCTTTGATTTGTTGCAGAAAATCTACTATATTCTGAATATCATCGGTAGACAATATTTTGTCTGTTTCAATAGGGTGAGATTCTCTGATATCATCGTTACTTGTCTCACTCGGCATGGAAGTATCCTATTTATCAATTTGGTTAATCGTCAGAAATAAATTTCTTTTGACTTCTTCTAAATAATCATTAATCATTTCTTCTTTATCTCCATCTTGAAAAGAGATTTTTCTGGCAATATGTCTGACCGAACTATCGTCTATAATTTTCTTTTGAGAGGATTGAGTGTATTCTTGGATTCTTAGTTTAATGGAATCCATAAGCTCTTAGCCATGTAAAACTTTTGTTTTGGGATCTGTTTTCGTCAATTTGTCCCAAAAATTATTATAAAAAGTCCTGTATAGGCAGGGAATATTTTCTTCAGTGAACCCTAATTCAAGAGTCCATTTATGAATCCATGGAATAGAGAATTCAATAAAGAAGTAGACCTGATCAATTTTTTCTAAATAACAAATATGATCTGCATGATATAATCTACTCAAATCTGGTGATACTTTAGTCCATTCCTTGTATAACATAAGGAATTGATCGGGAAAGATCCGGATTGTGGAACCGTGGTATGACCACCAATTTAAAAACCAATTTGGGATTGGTTCAACAAATCTCTTTGCGCACACCTTTATGAACCAAGTGTGTTTATGTCTATCATTATTGTAATATAGCACTTTATCAAATGCTTGAATATAATCCCAGTATGTAAAGTTCATACGAGATTTGCTAAGGCTTATCTGCCTTTCTTTCATAGTAGAGATTCCCCAATCTTCAACAGATATAATCCGTTTAATAATGATTTTGGAAAAGTTATAAACATTCTCATCCGTGGTATAACCAGAAAAGTGTTGAAATTCTGCACTTCCTGTATTTGTCAAAATTGTCTCATAATAAGAACGGGTTTTGTATGACTCACCCGGATAGTATAACCCATTAATTAAGTACATTTGGAGTATCTTTCATGGCTCATCTTTTTATCTGGAGCTCAGAGTTTTCTACAAGAAATATCATTTCTCTTTTTAGTAGCTTTTCATAAGATTTGATATCATCATTGTCCTCCTTGGCGATTGAAGCAAAAGTATTACTTTGCTTTTGGACAGCCTAGGCGGCCAAATATGCCTGTAAATGACCGTATAACGGACTGTTTTCTGCAATATCTTCCAGATGAATAGATGAAGATTCACCCTTTTGAGAAATCTTCTCAGTTACTAAACTCTTTCTTTCCATTTGTATAACTGGGTTGTTTGATGAGGATCCGTATGACGATCCTTGGGAATAAGACTGGGATGATCTCCCTGGGTTGATCTCCCCCTTACTCTGCCTCTACCTCAAATCCATGGAGGATCCATCCTGCATACATAGCAATCTATGATCATATTAATCTGTCAGAATCATAATAATCTGTCAGATCATCTCTGACAACCTCTGAGTAATCATGGATTGAGAAATCTTCCTTTACAATGTTATCAACAATTTTATCAATTATAAGACTTTTCAAGTCTCAATTTAATGTAATTACCTTTAAAATGGTAATCAAAGTATTTTCATCGAAAAAGACTTCGTAAAATTTATTTTATTGAAGGTATTCCTGAGATAAGAAATCCGGTAAAGAATTATCAACTACTTTTTTATAATGAATTTCAAAATCAAAAGGGGCTAATTGAGCCTGCCACCTTGCGAATATTAATTTAGAAGCATCATGCTTAAAATCTTTGTTAAACATATACTTAACAAATTGAGCGTCTGTTTTTATCAAAAACTTTTGATTGTATAAATCATCCTGAAATTTTAAAACTCATTTAATAATGGTTAGCATTTCATGGTCCACGATGGCATATTTTTACTGGGCTTCAGTCCATTTGCCAGAGTGAAATCTTATTAAATACTCATTTTTATCATGGGGATTTATTTGTTTTAATATCCCACCATAACCAATATTGGACGCATCTGTCTCAATAATTTTTTGCCAAGTAGAGTTAGCAAGAGTTAAACAAGGCAAAGATTGAACACGAAGTTTAATATTTTGTACCAAAATAGTATGACTATCAGTCCAAGGTGATTTATAAAATTTTTTCAGCCTATCATATAAAGGGGCTAAATCACGAGATAGGTTCTTATAGATTGGGGATATATAATTTAAGCTTCCCAAGAACCTTTGTAGCTGAGTCCTATCAGTGATAACATTAGGAAATTTTGATGCAAATTCAATAGATCTTTGAATTGGAGTAACCTTTCCCTGACAAATATGATGTCTTAGCAATTGGACATTAGTTTAGAACAAACTAATTTTTGGTTTTGTGATAACCAAACCATTCTGAATGATAATTTTTTTAAATATATCAAGATGCTTTATATGCATTTCAAATGTTTTGGAAAAAACCAAAATATCATCTATATAAACAATGATAAAATCCAAATATGGATTAAAAATATCATTCATAATTTTCTGAAATTCAGATGGGACATTTTTTAAACTAAAGGGCATGACATTCCATTCATATTGCCCAAATTGAACATTAAAAGCAGTTCTATAAGTATGTTCTTTAAATATTTGTACCTGTCAATAATCTGATTTTAAATCAAATTTAAAAAATATATTGGCATCATATAATCTTGATAATAAATCTTTTTTATTGGGGATAGGATACCTTATCCATTTTAAATATTTGTTCAAAGGTTTATAATTAATAACCATTCTAGGAGCACCTCGCTCCTTTTCTGCAACATTATTAACATAGAATGCAGTGCATGACCAAGGAGATTTAGAAGGTTTGATCAAACCCTTTTACAATAAATTATCAATTTCCTTTTTGCAAAATTCTACTAACTCAGCGTTCATTTGACAGGGACGCGATTTAGTAGGAATATTATCTTCCAAAAAATTACCTTAATACGGAAGGGTGACAATATGCTTTTTTCGATTCCAAAAAGCACTGGGGTGATCTGCACAGATATCAATGGCAATTTATTGGGAAATCAATTTAATTTTTTCCTTTACTTTCACAGAATTTGGAGAATCAAATATATTTAGACTAAAGAATTCTAGTTGCAAAGAATCTACATGTCTTTGCTTCATATCAATTAAGGCATTAATATCTCTAGTTACTGGATCTGTAACAAAAGTATAACTTATTTCATTATCCTTATAAGTGGCAGAGAATCCTTTTGAGTCTATGCTGGTAAAAGGATAAATCGCATTTATAAACGGGGTTCCAAGTATAATTGAAGGGAATAACTGATTTTTAACCAGGAAAAAGAAATGAGGAATGCAGACTTTATTCTGGCAAATATTTGTATTAGGCAATTTATACTTTATATCTAAAGCATGTCCTGATGCAGATTTAACCATATGAGAAGTTTTTTGAAAGTATTTTGTAGGCACTAAGCCTTCCAGAATACAGCTAACATTAGCACCACTATCAATCATGGCAATGTTAGTTATCAAAAAACTTTTATCGATCAAAATAGTACATTTAACATACCATTTATGGTCAGTAATAATTTGCATCATTCCTAAAAACATATCATTCTTAGGGTCAAGATTAACGGTATCTTCCTTATTTTCAGAAATACCTTTGTCATTAGAAGACATATGATTGTCTTTGGTAGACAAAAAATTATTTATCTCTATTTGAGTAATTCTATGATCACAAATCAACTAATTCTGTTTAAGATATTTAATCTCTCTTTTTAAATTCTCAATTTCATCTTTTAAATAATCAAAAGAAGAATCTCTTTCGGTAAAAGTATTTTTCATCATAAGACGGTTATCAACCTCCTTTAAAGAATATGGTGCAGAGTATTCAAAATCATTCTTCTTATTCTCAAAAGGTTTTGAAGAACTTGAACTAGCCTCATTTGCAGTAGCTAGATTGATAATCTTTTCGCAAAGCTTATTATCAGTAACTTCTTTCAAAAGCTCAATCACATTATTAGAGGTGATCGTGTTAATATTGAAATCCTGAAATTGCGATTGCAGTTTATAAATTTCATCATTATCACAATTGCAATTATTATCTTGGCAAGTGGAGCAAGGGCTAATAATATTTTTATCACTATCAGATAAATCAAGTAGTTCAATATCAGAATCAGAATGAGAGTAATAATCATCTTCAGAACCTGAGGTGTATAACAATCCATAAACTTTATCATATATCTCACTATCTAGTTATAAAGTTTTCAACTTATTCAACTTACAATTGGGTGCTATGTGGCCCAGTTTTCCACATGTATGACACTTGATTTTGGATAGATCACTTCCAGATCGATCTTTGGTAAATCTAGTAGACTTACGAAAGCCTTTTCTAGCTTCACGTTCTTCTTTGGTCCTACGTCTAGATCTCCTTTTCCTGTGGGATCCTTCGGTTCTAGAGGACTTATAATACTTGCTCTTGTTATTATTATTGTTATTATTATTATTATTGTTATTGTTATTATTATTATTATTATTATTATTATTATTATTATTATTATTATTATTATTATAAAAGATATGTAGGTAGTTATACTGATTTTTATATAAATCGATATCACATTTTTTTTAACAAACGAATAGTCTGTTAAGATGAATTTAAAGCTAAAGACTGCTCAGTAGTCTTTATCACCTGTTTAGAAGACAGTTTATCAAACCAACCATAATCATAAATAGTTTTAATCAGGACTTTAAGAATAGTCCATTTGTTTAACAAATCAAGGTTTTGAGGTATTAACATTAAATGTTAAAACGCACGGTTATAATTACGTGCCTGGTTTAGAACTTATAAGTTTATCTTATAGAATTTATTTTAAATTATTATCTACTTAAAATCCAAGATGTAAGTTATACGATACATCTGATCAAACTATATTGGTGGAAACCAATTTTGCAAGGTCCAAGGTCACCACCAGGAGACCTATTAAGCGGGAAGAAATTGATTTTCCAACTACATGGACTCTAAATTCGGTCATATCCCCAAGTCAAGTAACTAATTTGGTTACCAATTCTGATTATTCTCATATTTTAAAAAATCCCGATGGAAGGGTTTGTATTCAGTTTTCTGATAATAGCTATACTCCTCATAGACAGTCATTTTCTAATAGTTTAATGCTTACAGTGAGTCCTATTTATAATAGACGTTCTTTATCCAGTCGACTTTTGCCTGCTATGCATCATATTTCTCCTATTGAACCTGTTTATGGTCCAGCACGAGATCGTGCTGCTTCATTACATACCATTGCAACTGATAGTAACTCAATGGTAGAAAAGGTTAAAATTGACCCCCGAACAAATATAATTCAGGTAAATGATGCTAATTCTGATAAGGATATTCCTTCTGTATCCGAAATGGATTTTGACCCAAACGATTCTTAATGATTCCACAACTTCTTGATTTTAGCCCAGGTTCTCTGTTAAGAAAACATATCCAAAAAGAATTTTTTGATAAAAATTGGAACCGGTTTAAAACATGGTTTTTTTATACTTATAGTAAAGAGGATATGAATAATATTTCTCAAGAGTTTTATGAAACTTGTACTTTGCATAATCAAATTATGTATTTTGTTCCTTTATTTATAACCACTTATTTGCCATTATATGTAAATGTTATTGAAAGAACTTATAAAGATGGTAGTGATAGCCTTATAAAGGCCATCTACCCTCCTCAATCACCTTTTATATTGCCTAATAATACAGGTATTACTTTTACTGTATTTCAAAAATTCGTTGATGAAGATATTACTTCAGTCAGCATTGCTAAAATTAATAAACTTATTACACAAAATAATTATTTGAGTTTATATGTTAAAGTTTTGGGTGAACATATTAGTTCTCTTGATAAAAAACTTGATTAATTGACTATCTTGATAAAGGGTATGAAAGCTGATATGGCTAAAATAAATGTTGCCTCTACTTCGGCTAGTAAAATTGACGCTCAGGATGTCCCTACTCGTGTTCAAAGACCGCCTGAGATTCAGGATTTTAAATTTAAATCTTTAAATGATTTAGAACAACTTCTTGATAAAACATTTTCTGGTTTAAATATAAAACCAATAGATTTATCAAAAGATTTTTTGGATAAAATAGAAACAACTGTTGATTATAAAAATCAAGTTTATTTAGAGTTTAATAAACTCAGAGGTTATCCTAGAAAAAATATTATACTAATAAACCTAGCATGCCGACTTATTATTATCCTCGTCCTACTCCTCAAAATATTTTGATAGAGGAACGAGATTGGAATCAGACGAATACTTCTTATAGTGGTTTCAAAATTTATGAATGGAATCTTGATGGTTTGAATGATAGACAATTAACAATTTTGGTTCATAGAATGCTTATGTATGCAACTATCTGTAAAAGTGTTAAAAATATAGATAGAACTATTTGCAAAATGATTATTGCTAGTTTTACTGGCCAACTTCGAGGCTGGTGGGATAACTATTTGAGTATTGATGAGAAAGCTTCAATCAATAAATATTGTGGCTACTGATGATGGTGTTGATAACTTAGGCATAGCTCTAATAAAAAATAGAGAAGATGATGTTTATACCCTTGTTCTCACCATATTAGAACATTTTAATGGTAGATTTACCAATCAGTATGAGACTGTTCGTACCCTACTTAATGGTTTAAGATGTCAGACCTTGTCTAATTTTAGGTGGTATAAAGATACCTTTTTGAGCTGGGTGATGGAATTACCCGAAAATAAGTTTGAACATTGGAAAGTTAAGTTCATAGATGGCCTTCCCTCCTTATTTGCTGAAAGAGTTAGAAAAACTCTGAGGGGTAGTCACGGTGAAATTCCTTATAAGGATTATACTTATGGTAAGCTTATAGGGGCTTGCACGCAAGAGGGATTAAACTTGTGTAATGAATTACTTTTGTCCAGACAGCTTAAGATGGATAAGCTTAAAGAAAGATCTCAGCTAGGAGACTTTTGTACCCAATTCGGTTTACCCGAGCCTTCTGCTAACAGCAAGAACAAGAGCAAGTATTATAAGTCCTCTAGAACTGAAGGATCCCACAGGAAAAGGAGATCTAGACGTAGGACTAAGGAAGAACGTGAAGCTAGAAAAGGCTTCCGTAAGTCTACTAGATTTACCAAAGATCGATCTGGAAGGGATCTATCCAAAATCAAGTGTTATACATGTGGAAAACTGGGCCACATAGCACCAAATTGTAAGTTGAATATGTTGAAAACTTTAGAACTAGATAGTGAGACTTATGATAAAGTTTATGGTTTGTTATACACCTCAGGTTCCGAAGATGATTATTACACTCATTCTGATTCTGATATTGAACTGCTTGATTTATCTGATAGTGATAAAAATACTGATAGCCCTTGCGCCACTTGCCAAGGTAATAATTGCAATTGTAATGATTATGAAATTTATAAAATACAATCACAATTTTAGGATTTCAATATTAACACGATCACCTCTAATAATGTGATTGAGCTTTTGAAAGAAGTTACTGATAATAAGCTTCGTGAAAAGATTATCAATCTAGCTACTGCAAATGAGGCTAGTTCAAGTTCTTCAAAACCTTTTGAGAATAAGAAGAATGATTTTGAATACTCTGCACCATATTCTTTAAAGGAGGTTGATAACCGTCTTATGATGAAAAATACTTTTACCGAAAGAGATTCTTCTTTTGATGATTTAAAAGACAAAATTGAGAATTTAAAAAGAGAGATTAAATCTCTTAAACAGAATCAGTTGATTTGTGGTCATAGAATTACTCAGATAAAGATAAATAATTTTGTGTCTACCAAAAACAATCATATGTCTTCTAATGACAAATGTATTCCTGAAAAAAGGGAAGACTCTATTAATATTGACCCTAAAAATGATATGTTTTTATGAATGATGCAAATTATTACTGCCCATAAATGGTACGTTAAATGTACTATTTTAATCGATAAAAGTTTTTCGATCTCTAACATTGCCATGATTGATAGTGGTGCTGATGTTAGTTGTATTCAGGAAGGCTTAGTGCCTACAAAATACTTTCAAAAAACATCTCATATGGTTAAGTCTGCATCAGGACATGCTTTAGATATAAAGTATAAATTGCCTAATACTAATATTTGCGAAAATAAATTCTGCATTCCTCATTTCTTTTTCCTGGTTAAAAATCAGTTATTCCCTCCAATTATACTTGGAACCCCATTTATAAATGCAATTTATCCTTTTACCAGCATAGAATCAAAAGGATTCTCTGCCACTTATAAGGATGTTGAAATAAGTTATACTTTTATTACAGATCCAGTAACTAGAGATATTAATGCCTTAATTGTTATGAAGCAAAGACATGTAGATTCTTTGCAACTAGAATTGTTTAGTCTAAATATATTTGATTCTCTAAATTCTGTGAAAGTAAAGGAAAAAATTAAATTGATTTCCCAACAAATTGTCATTGATATCTGTGCATATCACCCCAGTGCTTTTTGGAATCGAAAAAAGCATATTGTCACCCTTCTGTATGAAGATGATTTTTTTGAAGATAATATTCCTACTAAATTGCGTCCCTGTCAAATGAACGCTGAGTTAGTAGAATTTTGCAAAAATGAAATTGATAATTTATTGCAAAAGGGTTTGATCAAACCTTCTAATTACCGCACGACCAGATCTAGTAACTTAGCATCCTTAAGCTAGCGGTAGTCCACACTGCATAAGAACTGAAATATACTAGAATTTTCATATAGCTTCTCCGACTGCATGGTGAAACTTTTACCCGAGCAAAGGGTCTTTCAAGGATCTAATACATACTTTTTATTGAGCCCATGTGTTTGGTGGTTCTAACAGGGAAAGGACGCCCTTTTTTCTCCTCAATAATGGGCTTAGGTCCACGGCTGACCAGACGTAGCCACTAAGGCAAAGCCAATAAGAGTAGTGCTAGATCTGATTGTACCTCGATCTGAGAACCAAGTTGAGAAACAATAACAAAATTCCTTTATATTTTAATAAAGCTTAGATCGTTCATGGTATATATAGGAGAGAAGTTAGTTATTCAACATAGATATGAGATCTTTCAGCCGAACATAGTCCTGGATGGGAGAGACACAACTAAAAGGAAACTAAACAAAGAAAAATAAAAATATACCTTATACTGGTGGCCGTCTGTAAGGCCTAAGATATGATGAACTGAAATAATTCTCAATATACAAGAGATTTACAATGAAAGAGATCTACAAGAAGAGAGATATTTCCTAAAATTTCTGATGAAAATTTCTGATGTCTTTCAACTAAGCTGAAAGATCCTTTAAATAGAAAAGAAATTAAAACATAAAGAATCTATATACAGTGAAATGGGTCCCATATCTAGGTCCTTGTACAGTGTATCTACTGTTGTTTGCTGGGGTCCCCGGTGGCTTTACTATTCTGTGGGGTCCATGATGTCTTTACTGTTTGTCTTTACCATGTTTTTTCTCCATGGCTTTGATTTGTTGCAAAAAATCTTCTGTATTCTGAATATCATCGGTAGACAATATTTTATCTGTTTCAATAGGTTGGGATTATCCGATATCATCGTTTCTTATCTCACTCAGCATGTAAGTGTCTGATTTATCAATCTGGTTAATCGTCAGAAGTAAATTTCTTTTGACCTCTTCTAAATATTCATTAATCATTTCTTCTGTATCTTCGTCTTGAAAAGAGATCTTTCTGGCGATATGACTGACTGAACTATCGTCTATAATTCCCTTTTGAGAGGCTCGAGTGTATTCTTGGATTCTTAGTTTAATGGAATCCATAAGCTCTTGGCCATTAAAGACTTTTGTTTTGGCATCTGTTTCATCAATTTGTCCCAAAAATTATTATAAAAAGTCCTGTATAGGCAGGAAATATTTTCTTCAGTGAACCCTAATTCAGGAGTCCATTTATGAATCCATAGAATAGAGAATTCAATAAAGAAGTAGATCTGATCAATTTTTTCTAAATTGCAAATATGATCTGCATGATATAATCTGTTCAAATCAGGTGACACTTTGGTCCATTCCTTGTATAACATAAGGAATTGATCGGCAAGATCTGAATTGTGGGACAGTGGTATGACCACCAATTTAAAAACCAATTTGGGATTGGTTCATCAAATATCTTTGCGCACACTTTTATGAACCAAGTATGTTTATGTCTATCATTATTGTAGTATAGCACTTTATCAAATGCTTGAATATAATCCCAGTATGTAAAGTTCATACGAGATTTGTTAAGGCTTATCTGTCTTTCTTTCATAGTAGAGATTCACCAATCTTCAACAGATATAATCTGTTTAATAATATTTTGGAGAAGTTATAAACATTCTCATCCATGTTATAACCTAAAAAGTGCTGAAATTCTGCACTTTCTGTACTTGTCAGAATTGTCTCATAATAAGAATGGGTTTTGTATGACTCACCCAAATAGTATAACCCATTAATTAAGTATCTTTGGAGTATCTTCCATGGCTCATCTTTTCTCTGGATCTCAGAGTTTTCTACGAGAAATATTATTTCTCTTTTTAGTAACTTTTTATAGGACTTGATATCATCATTGTCCTCTTTGGCGATTGAAGAAAAAGTATTACTTTGCTTTTGGGCAGCCTGGGCGGCCAAATATGCCTGTAAATGACCCTATAACAGATTGTTTTCTGGAATATCTTCTAGATAAATATATGAAGATTCACCCTTTTGAGAAATCTTCTCATTTACTAAACTATTTCTTCCCATTGGGGTGTTTGATGAGGATCTGTATGACGATCCTTGCGAATAAGACTGGGATGATCTCCCTGGGGTTGATCTCCCCCTTCCTCTGCCTCTACCTCGAATCCATGGAGGATCCATACTGCATACATAGCAATCTATGATCATATTAATCTGTCAGAATCATAAAAATCTGTCAGATCATCTCTGACAACCTCTGAGTAATCATGGATTGAGAAATCTTCCTTTACGATGTTATCAATAATTTTAACAATTATAAGAATTTTCAAGTCTCTGTTTAATGTAATTACCTTTAAAATGGTAATCAAAGTATTTTCATCGAAAAAGACTTCATAAAAATTCATTTTATTTGAGGTATTCCCGAGATAAGAAATCCGGTAAAGAATTATCAATTCTCTTTTTATAATGAATTTCAAAATCAAAAGGGGCTAATTGAGCCTGCCACCTAAATATTAATTTAGAAGCATCATGCTTAAAATCTTTGTTAAACATATACTTAACAAATTGAGCGTCCATTTTTATCAAAAACTTTTGATTGTATAAATCATCCTGAAATATTAAAACACATTTAACAATGGTTAGCATTTCATGGGCCACAGTGGCATATTTTCTCTGGGCTTCAGTCCATTTTCCAGAGTGAAATCTTATTAGATACTCATTTTTATCGTTGGGATTTATTTGTTTCAATATCCCACCATAACCAATATTAGACGCATCTGTCTCAATAATTTTTTTTCAAGCAGGGTTAGCAAGAGTTAAACAAGGCAAAGATTGAATACAAAGTTTAATATTTTGTACCAAAGTAGTATGACTATCAGTCCAAGGTGATTTATAATTCTTTTTCAGCCTATCATATAAAGGGGCTAAATCACGAGATAGATTCTTATAAAATGGGGATATGTAATTTAAGCTTCCCAAGAACCTTTGTAACTGAGTCCTTTAAGTGATTACATTAGGAAATTTTGATGCAAATTCAATAGATCTTTGAAATAGAGTAATCTTTCCCTGATAAATATGATGTCCTAGAAATCGGACATTAGTTTGGAACAAACTCATTTTTTGTTTTGAGATAACCAAACCATTCTGGATGACAATTTTTTTTAAATATATCAAGATGCTCTATATGCATTTCAAATGTTTTGGAAAAAACCAAAATATCATCAATATAAACAATGATAAAATCCAAATATGGATTAAAAATATCATTCATAATTTTCTGAAATTCAGATGGGGCATTTTTCAAACCAAAGGGCATGACATTCCATTCATATTGCCCAAATTGAACATTAAAAGCAGTTCTATAAGTATGTTCTTTAAATATTTGTACCTGTCAAAAACCTGATTTTAAATCAAATTTAAAAATATATTGGCATCATATAATCTTGATAATAAATCTTTTTTATTGGGAATAGGATACCTTATCCATTTTAAATATTTGTTCAAAGGTTTATAATTAATAACCAATCTAGGAGCACCTAGCTCCTTTTCTGCAGCATTATTAACATAGAATGCAGTGCATGACCAAGGAGATTTAGAAGGTTTGATCAAACCCTTTTACAATAAATTATCAATTTCCTTTTTGCAAAATTCTACTAACTCAGCGTTCATTTGACAGGGATGCGATTTAGTAGGAATATTATCTTCCGAAAATTTTTCTTCATACGGAAGGGTGACAATATGCTTTTTTCGATTCCAAAAAGCAATGGGGTGATCTGCACATATATCAATGGCAATTTTTTGGGAAATTAATTTAATTTTTTCCTTAACTTTCAAAGAATTTAGAGAATCAAATATATTTAGACTAAACAATTCTAGTTGCAAAGAATCTACATGTCTTTGCTTCATATCAATTAAGGCATTAATATCTATAGTTACTGGATCTGTAACAAATGTATAACTTATTTCATTATCCTTATAAGTGGTAGAGAATCCTTTTGAGTCTATGCTGGTAAAAGGATAAATTGCATTTATAAACGGGGTTCCAAGTATAATTGAAGGGAATAACTGATTTTTAACCAGGAAAAAGAAATGAGGAATGCAGACTTTATTCTGGCAAATATTTGTATTAGGCAATTTATATTTTATATCTAAACCATGTCCTGATGCAGACTTAACCATATGAGAAGTTTTTTGAAAGTAATTTGTAGGCACTAAGCCTTCCTGAATATAACTAACATCAGCACCACTATCAATCATGGCAATGTTAGAGGTCGAAAAACTTTTATCGATTAAGTACATTTAACGTACCATTTATGGGTAGTAATAATTTGCATCATTCCTAAAAACATATCATTTTTAGGTCAATATTAATAGAGTCTTCCCTTTTTTCAGGAATACCTTTGTCATTAGAAGACATATGATTATTTTTGGTAGAAACAAAATTATTTATCTCTATCTGAGTAATTCTATGATCACAAATCAACTGATTCTTTTTAAGAGATTTACTCTCTCTTTTTAAATTCTCAATTTCATCTTTTAAATCATCAAAATTCTTGGCAGGCAGATCAACCCAGGGAGATCATCCCAGTCTTATTCCCAAGGATCGTCATACGGATCCTCATCAAACACCTCAATTATACAAATGGGAAGAAGGAGTTTAGTAAATGAGAAGATTTCTCAAAAGGGTGAATCTTCATCTATTCATCTGGAATATATTCCAAAATATAGTCCGTTATACGGTTATTTACTGGCATATTTGGCCACCCAGGCTGCCCAAAAGCAATGTAATACTTTGCTTCAATCGCCAAAGAGGACAATGATGATATCAAGTCCTATGAAAAGTTACTAAAAAGAGAAATGATATTTCTCGTAGAAAACTCTGAGCTACAGAGAAAAGATGAGCCATGGAAGATACTCCAAAGGTACTTAATTAATGGGTTATACTATCCGGGTGAGTCATACAAAATCCATTCTTATTATGAGATAATTCTGACAAGTACAAGAAGTTTAATATTTTTTACCAAAGTGGTATGACTATCAGTCCAAGGTGATTTATAATTCTTTGGTATCAGAGCCTAGAACTTTCATGGTATATATGAGATAGAAGTGAAGTATTTGACATAGATATGATCTTTGTTATATGGATCCGGGAGAAACTTGTACTAAAAGTACTAGACTTGAAGAGGTTGATATACCTCAAAACCTTGATTTGTTAAACAAATGGACTATTCCTAAAGTCCCGATTAAAACTATTTATGATTATGGTTGGTTTGATAAACTGTCTTCTAAACAGCTGATAAAGACTACTGAGCAGTCTTTAGCTTTAAATTCATCTGAACAGACTATTAGTTTGTTAAACAAACGTGATATCGATTTATATAAAAATCAGTATAACTACCTACATATCGGTATGGTTCAAATTGTTTTTAAGCTTTTGACCCTTAAAGGGTTACCTGAGACATTTTTAGCAGCTTTAAGAGATCCTAAAAATTTAAATTTTAGACAATCTTTAATGGGTTCAATCGAATCTAATGTAGCTTATGGTCCAGTATATTTCAATACGTAACCCAATCTGCAATTATCTCTTTCTGATGTTAATATTCTTGAGGCATTAACATTAAATGTTAAAACGCACGGTTATAATTACGTGCCTGGATCAGAACTTATAAGTTTATCTTATAGAATTTATTTTAAATTATTATCTACTTTAAATCCAAGATGTAAGTTATACGATACATCTGATCAAACTATATTGGTGGAAACCAATTTTGCAAGGTCCAAGGTCACCACCAGGAGACCTATTAAGCGGGAAGAAATTGATTTTCCAACTACATGGACTCTAAATTCGGTCATATCCCCAAGTCAAGTAACTAATTTGGTTACCAATTCTGATTATTCTCATATTTTAAAAAATCCCGATGGAAGGGTTTGTATTCAGTTTTCTGATAATAGCTATACTCCTCATAGACAGTCATTTTCTAATAGTTTAATGCTTACAGTGAGTCCTATTTATAATAGACGTTCTTTATCCAGTCGACTTTTGCCTGCTATGCATCATATTTCTCCTATTGAACCTGTTTATGGTCTAGCACGAGATCGTGCTGCTATATTGCATACCATTGCAACTGATAGTAACTCAATGGTAGAAAAGGTTAAAATTGACCCCCGAACAAATATAGTTCAGGTAAATGACGCTAATTCTGATAAGGATATTCCTTCTGTATCCGAAATGGATTTTGACCCGAACGATTCTTAATGATTCCACAACTTCTTGATTTTAGCCCAAGTTCTCTGGCAAGAAAACATATCCAAAAAGAATTTTTTGATTAAAAATGGAACCGGTTTAAAACATGGTTTTTTGATACTTATAGTAAAGAGGATATGAATAATATCTCTCAAGAGTTTTATGAAACTTGTGCTTTGCATAATCAAATAATGTATTTTGTTCCTTTATTTATAACCACTTATTTGCCATTATATGTAAAGGTTATTGAAAGAACTTATAAAGATGGTAGTGGTAGCCTTATAAAGGCCATTATACCCTCCTCAATCACCTTTTATATTGCCTAATAATACAGGTATTACTTTTACTGTATTTCAAAAATTCGTTGATGAAGATATTGATTCAGTCAGCATTGCTGAAATTAATAAACTTATTACTCAAAATAATTATTTGAGTTTATATGTTAAAGTTTTGGGTGAACATATTAGTTCTCTTGATAAAAAACTTGATTAATTGACTATCTTGATAAAGGGTATGAAAGTTGATATAGCTAAAACAAATGTTGCCTCTACTTCGGCTAGTAAAATTGACGCTCAGGTTGTCCCTACTCATGTTCAAAGACCGCCTGAGATTCAGGATTTTAAATTTAAATCTTTAAATGATTTAGAATAACTTCTTGATAAAAAGTTTTCTGGTTTAAATATAAAACCAATAGATTTATCAAAAGATTTTTCGGATAAAATAGAAACAACTGTTGATTATAAAAATTCAAGTTTCTTTAGAGTTTAATAAACTCAGAGGTTATCCTAGAAAAATAATAGTTATGGTAATAAACCCAGCATGCAGACTTATTATTATCCTCGTCCTACTCCTCAAGATGTTTTGATAGAGGATTGAGATTGGAATCAGACGAATACTTCTTATAGTGGTTCCGAAATTTATGAATGGAATCTTGATGGTTTGACTGATAGACAATTAACAATTATAGTTCATAGAATGCTTATGTATGCAACTATCTATAAAAGTGTTAAAAATATAGATAGAACTATTTGCAAAATGATTATTGCTGGTTTTACTGGCCAACTTCGAGGCTGGTGGGATAACTATTTGAGTATTGATGAGAAAGCTTCAATCATAAATGTTGTGGCTACTGATGATGGTGTTGATAACTTAGGCATGTCTCTAATAAAAAATGGAGAAGATGCTTTTATACCCTTGTTCTCACCATATTAGAACATTTTAATAGTAGATTTACCAATCAGTATGAGACTGTTCGTACCCTCTTTAATGGTCTAAGATGTCAGACCTTATCTAATTTTAGGTGCTATAAAGATACCTTTATGAGCCGGCTGATAGAATTACCCTAAAATAAGTTTGAACATTGGAAAGCTAAGTTCATAGATGACCTTCCCTCCTTATTTGCTGAAAGAGTTAGAAAAACTCTGAGGGGTAGTCACGGTGAAATTCCTTATAAGGATTATACTTATGGTAAGCTTATAGGGGCTTGCACGCAAGAGGGATTAAACTTGTGTAATGAATTACTTTTGTCCAGACAGCTTAAGATGGATAAGCTTAAAGAAACATCTCAGCTAGGAGACTTTTGTACCCAATTCGGTTTACCCAAGCCTTTTGCTAATAGCAAGAACAAGAGCAAGTATTATAAGTCCTCTAGAATCGAAGGATCCCACAGGAAAAGGAGATCTAGACGTAGGACTAAGGAAGAACGTGAAGCTAGAAAAGGCTTCCGTAAGTCTACTAGATTTACCAAAGATCGATCTGGAAGGGATCTATCCAAAATCAAGTGTTATACATGTGGAAAACTGGGCCACATAGCACCAAATTGTAAGTTGAATAAGTTGAAAACTTTAGAACTAGATAGTGAGACTTATGATAAAGTTTATGGTTTGTTATACACCTTAGGTTCCGAAGATGATTATTACTCTCATTGTGATTTTGCTATTGAACTGCTTGATTTATCTGATAGTGATAAAAATACTGATAGCCCTTGCGCCACTTGCCAAGGTAATAATTGCAATTGTGATGATAATGAATTTATAAACTGCAATCGCAATTTCAGGATTTCAATATTAACACGATCACCTCTGATAATGTGATTGAGCTTTTGAAAGAAGTTACTGATAACATGCTTCGCGAAAAGATTATCAATCTAGCTACTGCAAATGAGGCTAGTTCAAGTTCTTCAAAATCTTTTGAGAATAAGAAGAATGATTTTGAATACTCTGCACCATATTCTTTAAAGGAGGTTGATAACCGTCTTATGATGAAAAAAAACTTTTTTATTATTATTATTATTATTATTATTATTATTATTATTATCAATAATAATAATAATAATAATAATGATAATGCTAATGATAATGATAATGCTAATGATAATGATAATGATAATGATAATGATAATAATAATAATAATAATAATTTTATTTATTATGTTTTTGATTTTAAATATTTATCTTAATTCAAATATATAAATTATAAGATAAATATATATTATATTTGAAAAAAAAGAGTAAGGGATAAAGAAAAAATAATAAACTAATCTTTTTTTAATAAATTAATG
The DNA here is from genome assembly GCA_003996215.1 of Jaltomata sinuosa. NCBI lineage: Eukaryota > Viridiplantae > Streptophyta > Magnoliopsida > Solanales > Solanaceae > Jaltomata > Jaltomata sinuosa. The sequence continues at coordinate 152,020 of QJPP01004364.1, forward strand.
TGATATTTGAATTTGAATTTGAATTTTAATTCAAATGGAATTTGAATTGGAATGGAGTTCTACCTTCTTAGCCTCTCCTATATATACTCCTATACTGTTAGCTTTATTCATAAATTTATTCACTGCATTCTTTATATTCTTCATTTTAAAAACTCTTTCTGAGATAACATTTTTCTTTTTTATATGCACGAATGATATGACATTTTCATGTTCCTCTGTTAACGTTTAAGGTTGATATCATTATCTCTTATTTTTGATTATTCGATTTAAGGAGTAATATAGTTGTCACTACCTATTTTTTATATCATAATCCTACAGTGATATATATGTTAAGCCTCTTTTTTTTTTAATTTTTTTTTATTATTGATCATTAATTTTTTTCGTGAATTTTTTCAATGCATTCTTCATTTTATTCATTTTTTTATTTATTTAACGTTTTTATTTTTTATATACATATGATGATCGTCTTGCATGTAATTATTTTTTATTATATCCAAACTTGAATTCAAGTAAGTGATTCATTCTAATTTTGTTCATTTGATTATTGACAAAAGAAATACATTTGATTAGTATCTGTGTGATTTTCATTTCATTTCTTTTTGTATAGATTAGCTAGATAACCATTACACTTAATGCTACAACTTGAACATTAGAATACTATTGTAGACAATAAAATTTGAGTCGTAGAAAATAATAATCAGGACCGAAAATATCGCAGCAATCATAGTATTTGATTTGAATATATGAGTGTTACAATCTCTATTAATCCTCTGATTCGTCTTTCCAAGTATGTAAATTCAAGGGCCGTTGAGCTTTATCTTGAATTTGGTGGAATTTGACTTGTGAATTTGATGAGTTTGATCTTGACTTGTACTTGAATCCAAGGGCTTTTGAGTTTGATCTTGAATCTGGTGATCTTGATCTTGAATATATGAACTTGAGTGCTTGAATGCTTGAACTTGTAGCTTGTAGAGAAATCTGCGGCGTTTGATCTATGAGCTCTCTCTAGCTTCTTGTTAGAATTCAGGTGTCTTTTCTGAATTATGGAGGACCCCTATTTATAGTTGTAGGATGGAGGAGTTGTGGTGAAGACAACCTTCTTTCGGCCAATCAGATTTGAGTGACATGACCATATTTGATTGGTCGGGACATGTCACTTTGTACACGTGGCGCGTCTCCATTGGTCTTTGATTTCACTAGGCATGCTGCATCATTTTGACATGTGGCATGATCCTATTGGCTCCTTCGCTTGACTTGGCATGCCACGTCATTTGATACGTGACACCAAATTGGGCCTCTAGAATAACATAGCGTCTTGGGCTTAGCAAAGTGGGCTCATCATTTGTAGTCTAAATCAATAGACTCGCCCAATAAAGATTGGACTTTAATTAAATCCATATTTGTGGACTTAATTAATTAATTCAATCATATTAATCCATAATATTTATTTGGACTAATATATTTTGAATTTAATATAATCCGAATATGTGGATTCAAATTTGATAAAATTTTATTTTGTACAAATGCCCCCTGCTTCAAGACTTGTCGGTGCATATAGACTAGATTTGAAGTATGATTTATTCAAATATATTTTCTTCGAATGGTAGCCTACAATTTGCATATTAAGTATTTGTTCCTATAAGCTTGTCTTCTGAAGTCATGAAATTCTTATTTGTCCTTTCATTAATGAAGTCAAATTATGTTAGAATATTTCAACTTGTCCAACTTCAAATGAACATAGGAGACTTCATGTCCACCGCCCTTCAGTAGCTATCTTCAATTAGGAGAATGAGTCTTCCGAGCAACATAATAGACGAATTGTTATCTCGTGGACCAATACAATGACCACAAATGAGACCTGACATATAATTCGAGTTGAGAAGGGGTCGGCTGCTTTATCACCACGTCACGATGTTTGCAGACCTTTTCTAATTTTTCTAAAATTCTTATGGATCTTCTCCTAATTTAACAAGGATTAGGGGATATAAACCGCCATGTTGCATCTATAAATAGTTGCATGCTTCTCCTTGCTTTGTATGCGTCGAGAGCCATGATGCAGCACCAATGACACGGTACTTTCTTCTTCTCTTCCTTTTCTCCGTGATTTTGGTTACTTTTTATTTTTTTCCAGCTTAGCATGTCCTCAGGATTGTTTCAGAAGTTACTACACATTCAGCTTTAAATTTTGACGAGCCGACCATTTCAGATTGGTGCGACGACACCAAAAAAATTCATATCTCGATGTAGGAGTACTGAAACAGAAATCCGCTTGATCCTACAGAAGCTAAGCACGAGAGGCTACAACATGTACAAAATTCAAAATTTAATGCCTTCAGAATCGTTCTAGATAATTCTTCGAAGTCGGCCCAAATTCTGCCTTGTTTGCCTCTTCAGCTTTGCGTACATGTGGAAGAAAATTCATAACTCGTAGTAGGAGTGCCAAAACCACAAACTTCTTGATCCGTTGGAAAGAGGACTCCAAGAGCTGCAATGTATGTAAAAATCACGGTCAAAGGCTTCATGGATTGGTACAGATACTTCTTCAAAGTTGGCTAAAATTCTGCCTCATCCGTCTCTTCAGCTTTGCATATCTGTGGAAGAAAATTCATAACTCGGAGTAGGGTTGCCGAAATCATGAGATTCTTGTTCCATTGGAAAGAGGACTCCAAGAGCTACAACATGTGTAAAAATAACGACTAAAGGCTTCACGGATTGATACAGATTTTTCTTCGAAGTTGGCTCAATTTCTGCCTCGTCCATCTCTTCAGCTTTGCGCGTCTGTGGAAGAAAATTCATAACTCGGGGTAGGGGTGCCAAAATCATAAGATTATTGTTCCATTGAAAAGAGGACTCCCAGAGCTACAATATGTGTAAAAATCACGGTCAAAGGCTTCACGGATTGATACAGATTTTTCTTTGAAGTCAGCTCAATTTCTGCCTCATCCATCTCTTCAGCTTTGTGTGCCTACGGAAGAAAATTCATAACTCGGAGTAAAAGTGCCAGAATCACAAGATTATTATTCCGTTGCAAAGATAAATACGAGGTCTACGACTCACATAAAAATCACAGCCAAAAGCCTTACAGATTGGTACAGACTTGTCTTCGAAGTTGGCCCCAAATCCTGTCTTGTTAGCCGCTTTAGCTTTGTGCATCCGTGGTAGAAAATCCATAACTCGGAATAGGAGTGCTGAAATCACGAGACTCTTGTTCCATTGCAAAGAGAACTACGAGATCTACGACTCATGTAAAAATTGCAGCCAAAGGCTTTACGAATTCGTATAGATATCTCTTCGAAGTTGGCCCAAATTTCACCTTAGACGGGTAACGCACTTTCCTCTACTTGTGATTTCTTTGTCCTTTATTTTCTTCTTCTCTAAGAAAGGTAAACACAAAAGGTTATCTTGGGAGATTTTCAACTTCCACTTGCAGACTTGTTGAATTTGAGAACTTCACCTCATAAGCTTGGTAGATTATTGAATTCAACTTGAGGAATTGGACAATTGAAATCTTTATCTCGCAGAGTTGATGAATTTGGGAGCTTCAATTTGCAGATTTCACATATTTGAAAACTCCAACCTGCAGACTTGGTGGATTTGTGACTTCATCTTGCAAAGTTGCTGAATTTGAGAGCTTCAAGTTAAAGACTTGACAAATTTGTGACTTTAACCTGCAGACTTAGCGGATTTAAGGACTTCAAATTCCGCCGAAGAAGCTCATATTCCACAGAGGTTTGCTCCCATCGAGCCATCGATATTTGATGAAACTCTGAAGTTCTATAAAAGAGTGCTCGGAGACTTGACTTTCATGTGGCAGATCAAGTGGAAACATGTGTTTTTTTGACACTCATGCGACTGAACCCAGAATGAAATTCTAAGCGCCTACGTACCTCGGTGAAGAGGATCAAGTCATAACGTAGTTCTGAAAGAGTGTTTTTTTTAATTTTTTTTGTGTCCTAACTTTTGCCTAGGCCGCCTCTTCGATTTTCAACCTAGCGGATAATTATTATTTTTAGGGAGCCGTACACTGTTTATACTCTTGCGGGCCAGGAGTGACTTGCAGTGTATGCTCGTGCCTTAAGGAGTGTCATCTACACTTCAAGGATAGTAAATCTTCAAGAATTTGGCATTAATGGGACCAATCCTCACGCCATCCGCATCGACAAGCTTATAAGCGCCATTTGAATACGCTTCTTGTATGACGTATGGTCCATCCCACTTCGAGGTAAATTTGCCCCCAGACTTGTGTAAAGTGATAATGGGCCTTCTTACTGCGAGTACTTGATCTCCAACTTGTAAGCATCTCAAGCGAACCTTTTTGTTGAAAGCACGAGATAAACGGGCTTGATAACATTCCAGATTTTGTTGAGCTTCCAGCCTTTTCTCATCAAGTGCTTCTAATTGTGCAAGATGCAATCGAGCATTTTCTTCTTCAGTGAGCCCCTCTTGAATAGCAAGTCTTAAAGAAGGTATCTGATGCTCAAGTGGTAGGACTGCTTCAACTCCAAAGTGGTAGAAGCTTCTTTCATTCGCTCGAGCCAATATCTTTTAGACTTGGAGACGACCTTCTTCAACAAGTTGCATAGAGTCTTATTGAAAGCTTCAGCTAGACCATTGGCGGCAGCATGATACATAGAAGATTTACACCGCTTGAAACCAAAGAGATCACAAATCTTGTTCATCAACTTGTTATCAAATGGTTTGCCATGGTCCGTTATTATGTAGAGAGGAATGCCAAAACAGTAGATGATATTCACTCGGATAAATTTTGCAACATTCTCCTTCTTTACTTCTTTGAGGGAGACAACTTCGGCCCATTTTGAGAAGTAATTTGTTGCAGCCAAGATGTATAAGTGCCCACCAGAAGACTTTGGTAGTGGTCCAACAACATCTAGTCCCCAAGCGTCGAATGGCCAGGATGCGATAGTCGGGTGCAGTACTTCAGGAGGCTGATGTATGAAATTTGCGTGAAACTGGCAAGCCTTGCATCTTCGAGCATAATCCAAGCAATCTTTCACCATTGTTGGCCAGTAATATCCTATTATTTTTATGTGAAAGTGTATCTTTGGCCAAGATTGATGTGATCCACATACTCCTGAAGGTGCTTCTTGCAAAGATTGTACTGCTTCATCTGCCCCCAAACATCACAAAAGTACTCCCTCAAATGATCTTCTATATAGTGTGTCCTTATAGTAAAGGAAGCGAGGCGCACGACGACGTATGTCAGTCTTTCTCCTTGGATCTTCTGGAAGTATCCCATAACACAAGTAGTCAATAACAGGTTGTCGCCATTCTTCCTTCATGGCTTCAGAAATAGCAACGAGATACTCAAGCTCATCTTCTACATGTTCATCATCATTTGGCGGTGGTACTACCCATTTTTGGCAAATAACAACTTGTGTCTGATCTGGAAGAGTTAGACTTGAAGCTAGAGCAGCCAAGGCATTGGATTTCCGATTTTCCTTCCTCGGTACATGTTGAAGGCTCACATCTCCAAGCCATCCTATCAACTTCTGAGCATAACCATAATATGGGCGTAGCTCGGGCTTCTTGACCTCATAACTTCCCAAGAGTTGATTGATCACTAGTTGAGCGTCACCAAAGACTTGCAATTGTAATTGCTTCATATCGACCTGTCACGACCCCGACCATCGAGAGTGGCACCCACCCAACCCCTGGATGAGCGAACCATTAGAGTCCAACTCTTAGCCTAGCCTAACATCTTAAAACCAGTGCAGAAATTAAACTAGCATTCAATCTTGAATAAAACCAACTCTATAAATAAATAAAATAAAATGCAGAAATCCCTCCCTAGAATCTGAAAGTCATCGTACCAAAAACATCTATCAAACTAGAGTACGGGGATGCAATCCCAAGACAAAAGAAATAGTCTAAGCCTGAAATAAGTGGGCTACAACTAATAAGAAAGAAACCAAGACAACTCGATCGAATAGCTCACCCTTGATATCTTGAAGTGTCTGGCCTACAAGTGAGGTCGTATGTCAACCGCCAAAAGATTTCCTGTACTCACAAAAAGATAAGCAAGTGCAGTATCAGTACACAACCACCGTATACTGGTAGGATCATCAGCCAGTTCCAAGTAAAATAGTGTATGAAAAAGTACAGAAATCAAGTAAGAGTACAGAAAACACATAGGCAAGTCAACAGGTATTCCTAGACTACAAGTCTCTACCTAACTTGTCCCACATGTAAATCACTTAACAGTTATGATCAATAATCCACAACATAAACAGTCATATTCTTCTACATATCCCGGACCCACCCTGGATCCCTTCTAGACAACACTTAAGTGTCAGACAAACCACCCGGTCTACACCAAGATAACTCATAAAGCAATTTGACAACCCAGCCTCTCAAGGACCAAAATACCCAACCGCAATTCAAGTTCACAACCCGGTCCACTCAAGGAACCATTAAATAAAGATGCAACAACATAATAAAGTAAACCCATACCAGGCATGGTACCCGAGCCAACCGTTAGTATATTTCGTACCAGACGTGGTACCTGAGTCAACCATTAGTATTTCCCCGTACCAGGCGTGGTACCCGAGCCAACCAAAGTCAAACAATTCACAGTCACAAAAATGAACAATCAACTTGTAAAACCAACAAGCACAATACAACGTTCAATTTCCCAGACTACTAACAGGACTATTAGACACTTTTAATCATTCCCTAAGCAATGCATTTCATACAAATACTTACATAAGAGTACTTAAACACACACAACATACAAGAAGCAAACCATCACCTACCTCAAAATGATCCAAAACTCTACACAAATGGAGCTTTCCCATTTCCCAAAGTTCTTATCGGTTCTTGGTGTAAAACAACACACAATAACCAATAATTAATCTTTATGGCCTAAATTTCACCCAGATTACGTATAATCCTAAGCCCCAGGCCACCTATGATCATTCCACCCTTTTTCCTGGGCTTTCTGCCATTAAATAATTCACCTAGTTCTACCATTTTTACGGATAAAATTAGGAAATTAAGGTCACATGATCATAAAACAGTAAATTTAGCAACACCCAAGAACTTTTACACATAGAATCCCCCTTTTTTCGTGGATTCTACCCTCTTTAAGTCATTCCAAACCTTTCTCCAAGTCCAGTCCTAGCAATCCTACCGCATAGGAAAAGTATTACGGAGTTCGGGGAGTAGAAACCTTACCTTAGGGAAGAAAAACGATGAAGAATGGAGGAAAAATGCCTGAAATTGCCCTAGTCCTTCTCCCAAACGAACTTGTGAAAACTGAATATTTTTGGGGAAGTTTCTGCATTAAATCCCATCACACTCCGCTATAGTGGTACCACCGTAGCAGAGTCATCCGCTATGGTGAAGGCTGACCGATGTTGACTTTCGCTGTAGCAGTAATTTCTCCACTACAGTGGAGGTCGCTATGGTGGAATGTCAACCGCTATAGGGGTTGACACGGGACAAAAAGTTGTAAAATCTCCAAAACTAGTCCATTTTACAAAACACTTATTTTCCTGACGTTCTGAAACAACCTTTTCATGTCAACCTTGATTTCGGGAGTTCTACTTACCCGAATTCGATTTTGAAAAGTCCCTCGGACTCTTTTATATCTTGGCTACATGGAAAACTAGCTCAAATCAAGACATCTAACCCAATCCTCACCGGAATTTCCCTAGACCATAGCTTGCTCCAAAACTGACCGAGGCTAGCCTAGCCCAGAATTTTAAACTCCCAAACCCGGAGTTTTCTAACTCTAAAACTTGGCACGAAAAGTTTACCCATAATGATGGACCTGGTCATTACAACAGATACCAATTTACCCATCGTTTATCCCCGAATGATCAACCCAAAAATACGGAAAGATAAAGAAGGAAAGAGTAGTACTTGTATCCTCAAAAAAGTGAGGGTACTTGTCCTGCATGTACTTCTCAATTTTCCAAGTGGATTCCTCGACCGGATGATGCTTCCATTGAACCTTTACCATACTGATCACCTTTGTCCTCAATTTCTGGACATCCCGATCAAGAATCAGAACCGGCTCCTCTTCATAGCGAAGATCCTTATCAAGTAACACCTCATCCCACTTGATGATGTAGTCCCCATCACCATGGTATCACTTAATCATGGATACATGGAATACCGGATGGACACCCGACAAACTAGGAGGCAGTGCTAACTTGTAAGCCACTGGCCCCACAATTTTGAGAACCTCAAACGGACCGATGAACCGGGGGTTGAGCTTGCCCCTCTTACCAAAATGCATGACTCCCTTTATTGGTGACACTTTCAGCAACACTTGTTCACTAACTTGAAATTCCATGTCCCAGACCTTGCGATCCGCATATTCCTTCTGCCTGCTTTGGGCAGCTAGTAACTTGACCTGAATACCTCTTACCTTTTCTTGTGTTTCCCTTACCAAGTCTACACCCAAAGGCTTCACATCGCCTTCCTCAAACCACCCAATCGGTAACCTACAACTCTTCCCATACAGAGCCTTGAATGGTGCCATGTCAATACTGGGGTGGTAGCTTATTGTATGAGAACTCACACAATGGTAGAAACTGGTCCCAATGACCTCCAAAGTCAATCACATATTCTCTCAGCATATCCTCCATTACCTGAATCGTCCTCTCCGACTGACCATCAGTCTGAGGATGGAAGGCTGTACTAAAGGTGATTTAAGTGCCCAACTCTTCGTGCAACTTACCCCAAAACTTGGAAGTGGACAGTGTACCCTTGTCTGAAATGATGGACAGTGGCACTCCATGCAATCTCACAATCTCCTTCACGTAGACCTTAGCCAATTGCTGCGAATTGTAATCCACCCTGACCGGAATGAAGTGAGATGACTTGGTCAGTCTGTCAACAATGACTCAAATAGAATCATACTTCCCCAAGGTCTTAGGGAGACCCACCACGAAATCCATGGCTATTCTATCCCACTTCCACTCTGGAATGGGCATCCTCTGAAGTAGTCCTGCAGGTCTCTGGTGCTTATACTTTACCTGCTGGCAATTCTGACACTTGGACACAAAATCAGCTATGTCCCTTTTCATACCAGGCCACCAATAATAATGCCTTAAATTCCTGTACATCTTGGTTACACCCGGATGAATTGAATACCGCGAACCATGAGCCTCTGCCAATACTTTCTGAATCATGTCATCGACTCGAGGAACACATATCCTTCCTCTAAAGTTTAACACACCGCCAGAGTCCAAAGTGGAGTCCCCGGACTCTCCGGATATTGCCTTTCCCCAAAGCCTGCTCAACTGCGAATCCTGAAACTGTTTGGCCTTTATCTCCTCTATGAATGTGGATTTGACCTCAACATTGGCCAAGATCCCACCTTGCTCTGAAATACCCAAGTGCATAAACTTGGACTCCAATGCCTGAATTTCCCTTGCTAGTGGTCATTTGGACACTCCCAAACAAGCCAAACTGCCCATGCTAACTGTTTTTTGGCTCAATGCGTCTGCCACCACATTAGCCTTACCCGGATGGTACTGAATAGTCACATCATAATCCTTCAACAATTCCATCTACCTCCTCTACCTCAGGTTCAAATCCTTCTGAGTGAAGACATGCTGTAGGTTGCGATGATCAGTGAACACTTCACACTTGACACCATAGAGATAGTGTTTCCAAATCTTGAGTGCAAAGACCACCGCTGCCAGCTTTAAATCATGAGTAGGATAGTTTCTTTCATGCACCTTCACCTGCCTAGAAGCATATGATATCACATTCCTATCCTGCATCAACATAGCACCTAAACCGGAATGTGAAGCATCACAGTAAACAATAAAATCTTTACCTTCAACCGGCAAGGACAAAATAGGAGTCGTGGTCAGAAGTGTCTTGAGCTTTTGGAAGTTCTCCTTGCACTTGTCAGACCACACAAATGGTACATCTTTCTGTGTCAGCCTTGTCAAGTGAGTAGAAATGGAGGCAAAATCCTTGACAAACCTCCGGTAATAACCTACAAGCACAACAAAACTCCTCACCTCAGTCACAAAGCTAGGCCGGGCCCAACTCTTGACTGCCTCTATCTTCTGGGAATCTACCATCACCCCCTTTTCTGACACTACATGCCCCAAGAATGCTACTGAAGTCAACTATAACTCACACTTGGTGAACTTCGCATATAGCTTTTGATGCCTCAAAATGTCCAACACTATACGGAGATATTCAGCATGCTCCTCCCTACTCTTGGAGTAGATCAAAATATCATCAATAAAAATGATAACAAATGAATCCAAGTAAGATTTAAACATTCCATTCATTAAACTCATGAATGCTGTCGGTGCATTGGTCATACCAAACGACATTACTAAGAACTCATAATTCCCATAGCGAGTCTGAAAAGCAATCTTAGGAATGTCCTCAGGCCTAATTTTTAACTGGTGATACCCTGACCTCAAGTCAATTTTAGAAAACACCGATGCACCCTATAACTAGTCAAATAGATCATCAATACGGGGTAGAGGGTAGTTATTCCAGATGGTAACCTTGTTCAACTGCCTGTAATCTATGGACATCCGCATACTACCATCCTTCTTCTTTACAAACAATACCGGAGCACCCCAAGGCGAAGCACTGGGATGGATAAATCCCTTATTTAGGAGTTCCTGAAGCTGAGTCTTAAGTTCCCTTAACTCTGCTGGAGCATACGATATGGAGGAATGGAAATGGGACGAGTGCCCGGCTCTAAGTCAATACAAAAGTTAATATCCCTGTTCAGAGGCATACATGGAAAATCTGCTGGAAACACCTCTTGAAACTCTGAAACAACTAGAACTGACTCAATAGAGGGGGACTCCACACTATCATCCCGGAGATGAGCCAAAAAGGCTAGACACCCTCTCCCCACTAGCTTCCTAGCCCAAACGAACGATATAATCCTGACCGTCTTAGACCTGTACACACCTTTCCACTCTAGCCTCTCCTTACCCAGAATCTCTAGAGCCACAGTCTTGGTGTTACAATTTAACACGACATGATAAAGGGATAACCAGGTTATGCCCAAAATCACCTCAAAGTCAACCATATCCAGGATTACCAAGTCTACCCAAGTATGCAACCCCATAAAAACAACAGAACAGTTACGATAAACATGAGTCACCACAATCGACTCTCCAACCGGGGTAGAAACATGGATAGGGGAATCAAGGATATCATATAACAAGTCCATACCCAACGTAAAATTCATAGACACATAAGAATATATAAAACCTGGGTCAAATAACACTGAAGCCATTTTATCACAGATGAGAATGGTACCTGTGATTACTGCATCTGATGCATCAGCCTCGGTCCTCCTTGGAAACGTATAGCAGTGAGCCCGATCATCAATACGGGCAACCTCCCTGGCCGGCTGCGTTGTACCCCTGCCCGCGCCATTGTTCCCTTTGTCTCTCCGACCTCCTTGAAAGTTACCTCGCCCATCCTGTGGACTACCTCTAGCATGACCACCTCTACCTGCCAGGACCACAGCCTTGGGCTGCTGCTAAACTTGATTACCGATCTGCCTATGAGGGCACTCCCTCTTAAAGTGGCCCAGATCACCACAATGGAAGCAACCACGATCAAGTGCAGGCCTGCTAGCAGATGAATAAGAAGCTCCCTAGCCTCTAGGAGCTGAAAACTGCTGATTAGCTCCCGAACGACCACCTGTAGCAGCTGGCAGAATTAACTGAATAGGACGGGCTAAGTATACCTGATGATTCTGATCCCTGGAGTATGAACCACCATAATTTCCCTCATTCCAGGGCTTTTTGGCTAACACCTTAGTCTGCCCCGCCTGCCTGACTCCCTCAAGTTTCTTCACATAATCCACCACATCATTATAGCCCTTTCCTAAAGAAGTCAGATGCACAGACAATACCTGAAACTTAGTATTCAAACCCTTGATAAACAACCGAACCCGATCCTCTTCGGAACCCAGCAACTGCGTAGCAAAATGAGACAAGGCATGAAACTTTGCCTCATAAGCAGAGGCTGACATGCTACCCTGTTCCAAATTCAAGAACTCATCCTTTTTCCGGTCCCTCAAAGTACGAGGTACATACTTCTCTAAGAAAAGAGAATAGAACTGCTCCCAAGTCAGTGGAGGTAAAACGGACGACCGACACTCCGCATGAGGTCTCCACCACTACTTGGCATCACCCTATAGCTAAAACATGATGAACTCCACCTCATACTGTTACACAATAGCTTGTGCAGTCTCTCATAACAATCCAGTATGAACTCATAAGCATCTTCCCTATCTGTACCCTGAAATGTAAGAGGTTTCAATTTGAGAAACTTGGTCAGCATTTCATGTTCATTCCCCGTCCTCACTGGGCCTAGCATTGTCTTGAAGAAGTCACCTGTGCCTGAAGCTGCATCCATCCTAGGAGCTGTAGGATCTTCTGGCTGATTGACCAGAGCCTGATTTGCAAGTGCCACGGGTATGGCTCCATCACCAACCAAACCACTCAAGATATTCCAAGCCTGCTGAAATGCTTCTGGTGTCATAGAAGGAAGGCCTGCACCTCCAGCCAGTGCTGCCTCTACCTCAGCCTGTGCCCCATTATCTCCACAACAACTTCCACATCTTCGATAACCTGTTCCTGAGGTGGGAGAGGGGTTGACTCTCACGCTCCTGCAGCAGCTTGAGCCCCACCCCTGGTAGGTGTGGCTCTTCCTCGTCCTCTGACCCTTCCCCTGCCTCTACCACGGACAGCCGAGCCCGCTGCTGGGACCGCCGGTCTAGCTCCGTTGTTTCTCGTATTAACAATCTGCGGACAGAAGAGTGAAAGAGTCAGATACCAATTTGTATCACCAGATACTAATTGGAATCAAGTTATAGCACGATGGAAGAAATAAGATATAGTTTCCTAAAGTCCCATATCCTCTCGAAGAAAAGTACGGACGTCTCTGCATCGTTCTGCAAGACTCTACTAGACCTATTTTGGTACTACGAGATCAACGAACCTAGGGCTCTGATACCATCTTTGTCATGACCCGACCATCGTGAGTGTCACCCACCCAACCCCCGGATAAGTGAACCATTAGAGTCAAACTCTTAGCCTAGCCTAACAGCTTAAAACCAGTACAGAAAGTAAACTAGCATTCAATCTTGAATAAAACCAACTCTCTAAATAAATAAAATAAAATGCGGAAATCCTTCCCTAGAATCTGAAAGTCATCGCACCGAACACATCTATCAAACTAGAGTACGGAGATACAACCCCAAAACAAAAGAAATAGTCTAAGCCAAAAATAAGTGGGCTACAACCAATAAGAAAGAAACCAAGGCAGCTCAATCGAACAGTTCACCCTTGATATCTTGAAGTGTCTGGCCTATAAGTGAGGTCGTGTGTCAACTGCCGAAAGATTTCCTATACTGACAAAAAGATAAGCAAGTGCAGTATTAGTACACAACCACCGTGTATTGGTAGGATTATCAGCCAGTTCCAAGTAAAACAGTGTATGAAAAAGTACAGAAATCAAGTAAGAGTACAAAAAACACATAGGCAAGTTAACAGGTATTCCTAGACTACAAGTCTCTACCTAACTTGTCCCACATGTAAATCACTTGACAGTTATGATCAATAATCCACAACATAAACAGTCATATTTTTCTACATATCCCGGACCCAACCTGGATCCCCTCTAGACAACACCTAAGTGTCAGACAAACCACCCAGTCTACACAAAGACAAACTCGTAAAGCAATGTGACAACCCGACCTCTCAAGGACCAAAATAAGCAACCACAATTCACCTTCACAACCCGGTCCACTCAAGGAACCATTAAATAAAGATGCAACAACATAATAAAGTAAACCCGTACTAGGCGTAGTACCCGAGCCAACCGTTAGTATTATCCTTTACCAAGTGTGGTACCCAAGCCAACCGTTAGTATATTTCGTACCAGGCATGGTACTCGAGCAAACCATTAGTATTTCCCCGTACTAGGCATGGTACCCGAGCCAACCAAAGTCAAACAATCCACAGTCACAAAAATGAACAATCAACTTGTAAAACCAACAAGTACAATACAACATTCAATTTCCCAGATTGCTAACAGGACTATTAGACACTTCTAATCATTCCCTAAGTAATGCATTTCATACAAATACTTAGATAAGAGTACTTAAACACACACAGCATACAGGAAGCAAACCATCACCTACCTCAAAATGATCCAAAGCTCTACACAACCAGAGCTTCCCATTTCCCAAAGTTCTTGCCGATTCTTGGTCTAAAACAACACACAATAACCAATAATTAATCTTTATGGCCTAAATTTCACCCGGATTACGTATAATCCTAAACTCCAGGCCACCCATGATCATTCCACTCTTTTTCCCAAGATTTCCGCCATAAATTCACCTAGTTCTACCATTTTTATGGATAAAATTAGGAAATTAAGGTCACGTGATCATAAAACAGTAAATTTAGCAACACCCAAGAACTTCTACACATATAATCCCTCTTTTTCCGTGGATTCTACCCTCCCTAAGTCATTCCAAACCTTTACCCAAGTCCACTCCTAGCAATCCTACTGCATAGGAAAGGTATTATGGAGTTCAGGGAGTAGAAGCCTTACCTTAGGGAAGAAAAATGATGAAGAATGGAGGAAAAATGCCTGAAATCGCCCTAGCCCTTCTCCCAAACGAACTTGTGAAAACTGAATATTTTTGGGGAAGTTTTTGCATTAAATACCATCACACTCCGCTATAGCAGTCCGCTCCACTTTAGCGGTACCGCCGTAGCGGAGTCGTTCGATATGATGGAGGCTAACCGACGTTGACTTTTGCTGTAGCGGTAATTTCTCTGCTACATTGAAGTTTTCTATGGCGGAGTGTCAACTGCTATAGCGGTAGAGGTTTACACAGGACAGAAAGTCGTAAAATCTCCAAAACTAGTCCATTTTACAACATACTTATTTTCCTGACATTTCGAAATAACCTCTTCACGTCAACCTCGATTATGGGAGTTCTACTTACCCTAATTCGATTCCAAAAAGTCCCCCAAACTCCTTTATTTCTTGGCTATATGGAAAACTAGCTCAAATCAAGACATCTAACCCAATCCTTACCAGGATTTCCCTAGACTATACCTCGCTCCAAAACTAGCCGAGGCTAGCCTAGCCCAGAATTTCAAACTCCCAAACCCAGAGTTTTCTAACTCTAAAACTTGGCACAAAAAGTTTACCCATAATGATGGACCCACTTGTTACACGACCGCCATTTCAAGCCCAAGTATTAACGCTTTAATTCAGCGACATTGTTGGAGGAACATTGCATCAAAGTAAAGGAGTATGAGAGAACCTCTTCTTGCGGGGTGAGGAACACCACACCAATGCCAGCTCCACCTCGATGTGCTACTCCATCAAAGTACATCTTCCACGGAAGTTGAACTTCAATAACCATTGCATCCTCATCAGGAAGTTCATCGATTAGTTCCCAATCATCAGATATCGGTGATTCGCTATGAAGCCTGCTAATGGCTGTCCCTTTATAGCTTTTTGAGGGATGTACACGATCTCAAATTTTTGGAACTGGAGGTACCACCTTGTAATTCGATCACTAAGGACTGGTTTTGACATCACAAACTTGATGGGATTTGCTCTAGATATAAGACGAACAACATGAGCTTAAAAGTAGTGCTTCATCTTTTGGATTGAGAAGACCAATGCCAAACACAACTTTTCAATTGGAGAATACTTCAACTCATTTGGTGTCATCATTCTGCTCAGGTAATAAAGAGAGTTCTCTTTTCCTTCAGTATTTTCTTGAGCCAATAGTGCTCCAACTGACCTTCCTTGAGCCGCAATATAGAGTATCAATGGCTTTCCAAGTATAGGAGACGCAAGGACTGGAGGCTTCATCAAATATGACTTGATACTTTCAAAGGCATTACTACAAGTTTGGTCCCACTTGAAAGGGGCACCCTTTTTCATGAGTCTAAATGGTTGGCATCTTCCAGCTAGATTCGAGATGAACCTCCTTAAGTATGATAACTTTCCTTGAAGAAATTTTAACTCATGAATATTGCGAGGCTCGGGCATCTTCAAAATTGCATCCACTTTAGCTTGATCAATCTTGATTCCTTGATGTCGCACAATGAAGCCAAGGAATTTTCCATAAATAACTCCAAAGGCACATTTCAATAGATTCATCCTGAGTTGATATCTCCACAACAGTTCAAACACCATTCTCAAGTCTTTCAAGTGATAACTCCTCTTTCTTGACTTCACCACCAAATCATCGACATAATATTCAACATTTTTATGGATCAAGTCATCAAAGATATTTTACATAGCCCTTTGATATGTGGCACCAGCATTCTTCAGACCAAAAGGCATCACCTTGTAGCAATAAATACCTTTAGGCGTACGAAATGCAGTGATCTCTTTATCCTTTGGTGCCATGCAAATTTGGTTATAACCGGATGAACCATCCATGAAAGACATTGCCTCATAACCTGTGGTAGCATCAATCATCAACCCTGGAATAGGAAGTGGAAATTAATCCTTAGGGCATATGTGGTTGAGATCCCCGAAGTCAACAAACTCGAATTTGGCCATTCTTCTTCTGCACAAGGATAATACTTAAAATCCACGTGGGGTATTTCACTTCACGAATAAAGCCATCTTCAATGAGTTTGTTAACTTCACTCTCGATCAATGGAACCAAGACTGGTCTGAAGCGTCTTTGGGCCTGCTTGACAGGATGAGCACCATTCTTGACTGCCAACTGATGGACTGCCACTTTGAGATCTAAGCCAGGCATATCATTGTAACTCCAAGCAAAGACATCCCTATAATCCTTAAGTATATCTATATAAGCGGTTTCTTCATCAACTTTAAGAAAGGCGATTAGATAGGTTGGCCTGGGTTCTTCTTCAGTGCCAAGATTAACTTCCTTCAAGTGATCTATTATGGTATTCACTCCTTCTTCGAGTTCTGGTGGAGAATCTCCAGCTTCTTCAACCTCTTTAGGATCACCATCATTCATAGATATATGATGACACCTAGACGTATCTATCATCTCCCCATCAACCTTCTTTTGAGATGAGTTATCTTGCTCACTCTGGACAGTAATATGATATGAAGAGCCTACACTTTCTTCATCTTCTTCACGTTCCTTGGTATGAACCACAGTGTGAATCCTTGCTTTTAGTGTCTCCTCACATGAAACTACACGTTTCGTCTGTTGCCTCATTCTAAAAGGAATCAAACTTTGAAAATCCCTTTGGACTCTAGGTGAAACAGGCGTTATCAAGCATTGACAGTCTCTCCAATGCTTTTTATTCTTCTTTAATGGACCTAACCTCTCAAACACAGAAGTTCTTACAGTTGATTTTCTGAGTCTATCAAAGATAGAAGGCCTTTTGTTGGAAGTGGCAGACTCATCTTCCGCAATGATATTATTGCTACTTGCCCTTCTTATGGAGATACGGACCGGCGGTGGTTGTTGTTACCCTAGGCCTTCACGTGATTTCCTGGTAGTAGCTTCTGATGGGAGTTTGCCTAACCTTGATGGTTCATTGACATTATATCCAGCCTTTGCAAATAACTTGTATGAATTTGGGTCAAAACCTTCACTCGTATGCTTTGTAGGGAGTGTCATATTTTGTGGTAGATTCTGGGCCACGAACTCTCCAAGCAGCTTCAAGGATAAATTTATTGCATCAATCCATTTGATAGGAAGGGTTAGCCCCCTAGTATATTTTCTTGGATGTTAGATGGTTGACCTTATAAATCTTCACCTTCGGAACATAGCGGAGTATAGGAGTTGTCTATATGACCTTCCCTTTATTCAGAATAGAGTGTGACTCATTATGATCGACTTTGACCTTTCCAATAGCCACATTAGCTTGTTTGATTGCAAGCTCATCACACTTGGTTGTCTTGGCATCATCAATCTTCGTGTCCTTCACAACGTGACTCTTCAGGTAGAACTTTGCGTCGCCAAAGTGTGACTCAGCTTCAGTGAATGGCTTGTCATCAACAATTAGTTTCCTTTCAATCCCACCTTCAAGATACTTTAAACATTGATAGTAGGAGGATGCGAAAATTTTGTTCTCATGCACCCAAGGCCTGCTAAGCAATATATTGTATGAAGTCTTTGCATCGATCATATGCATCCACGCACTTGATTGCAAATCTCCTATATGGATATCTAAACTGATAGAACCTATGGCCCTTTGACCCTCTTGATTGAATCCTTGGATCATCAAATGACTTTCTGTAAGTTCTACAGTCGTGATGCCTAGCTCCTTCATTGTGCAGATAGGCAGAATGTTGACTCCAGATCCCTCATCTATCAAGATCCTATTTATCCTCTTCTCTAGCACATGACCCACCATATACAAAGGACGATTGTGTAGTGTTTCACTAAATAGAAGATAATCACCTGTAAATGTCATTTTTGTATCACATGCATGTACTTCTTAAGAAGGAGAGTCAGTGGGATTCTCAGAAGATGAAGGAGGCAGCATCGATAAAGTTTCACTTTTTACTTCTTCTTTGCCAGTATTGAAACATGATGCCTCAATGTTGTCTTGAGCAGTTTTTGCACAAAACCAACTTGGTAGGAATTCTTTCAAAGTCATAGGACATCGTGGTTTCTGATGGTAATGCACCTCTACTTTTGGATTTTTTGGATGCACGACTGATTTTTGCTTCATCAGTTTTCTCACCATCCTTCTTCTAGTTGGTTGCTCAGATGACATTTTTTGTGGTCTTGTCTTGTTGCGTCTTCGCTTGGTCACCAGAATCCAACCTTCATCATCGTCTCCATCAATTTAGGAGTTGTCTTTCTCCAGTGGTTCCTCATTATGCTCTTCGAAGTTGCATATATGGATCAGATCGAATGAGCCAAATGTGATAGAGATTTAATGAGAACTGGCATTCTCATCGTCAAGCACAATCTTCTTCTCATTGGCTAGTTTCATGATTTTGTCTTTGAAGATGAAACATTTCTCCAGAGAGTGACCTACAAGCCTATGATACTTGCAATAATTTGGGTCATCAGTCCTTCCAGCTTCGCCAGGCCACTTCATCTCTAGTATATCAATGAGCTTTAGCTCAAAAAGTTCATCGAAAATTTTAGGAACATCAGAATCGAGGAAGGGGTATTCTCTTTCCTGTATCTCCTTCAAAGTCAACTTCTGATTTGGATGTCCTTGAGAAGAAGTCGTCTTCACACTTTGCTTCATGCTCACCTTTGTGGTGAACTTCACAGGAGACAAGTTGACATTCATAGATTCTTTGTTGTCACTTTTGAGGACAAACTTTCTCCATATCCAGGGTTCTTGTTTGCCCTTTCCTTTGCGAGGATCATGAACAGGCACCACATCTTTTCAAGCAGATGACATTTTTGTCTCCATATCATGAGCACGGGTAGCTAGCTCTTCGAGAGTCCTTGGCTTGATTCCTTGCAAAATGTAGAGAAGCTCCCAGTGAATTCCTTGGATGCACATTTCTATTCCAGATGCTTCGCTGAGTCTATATTTGTAGTTCAAGCATGCATTCCTCCATCTATTGATGAAATCGACAACTGGTTCATTCTCCCTTTGGCAAGTATTTGTGAGTTCCACCATGCTCACCATACGCCTTGTGCTATAAAAGCGATGAGGAACTCATGCTCTAGTTGCTCCCAACTATCTATAAAGTTAGGCTCAAGATCCGTGTACCAATCAAAGGCATTTACTTTTAAGGAATGAACAAACTACTTGACCAGATAGTCTCCATAGGTTCCAACATTGTTACATGTTTCAACAAAGTGCACAACATATTGCTTTGGATTTCCTTTGCCCTCAAATTATTGAAACTTAGGGGGCTGATAACCGGGAGGCATCTTGAAGTTGTCAATTCTTGTAGTGTACCGCTTAGCGTACATAAGGAAAGACTTGGTAGAAACTTCATACTTGTCCTTTATAGTCCCTTTAATGAACTCCTTCAGCCGGTCAAGTGGGTTCATCCCTTCAGAAGAAAACATAAGTTCCTTTGTCGGTGGTGCTTGTTTCCCAAGAGTTTCAATCTCTTGAACTTCAGGAGCCTTCCCAGGTGCATGGCTCCATTTTGCATCCATCAATCCATCAATCCTGTCTATCAATTTGTCAATTCGAGACTCCTGATTATGGACGTGCTTGGTCAATCCTTCAATCACCTTCATTAGATTTGCAAGTTGCTCTTCCGTAGATGAAGCACCAGTCACCATCGCTTGCATAATTTTTGGTAAAGTCGGAGAATAGCATGGATTGTCGCATAAGTTTATCCTTAATGGGCTCATATAACATGGAATGAGTGGGGAGGATCCATTGTTTGAATCATCATCTTGCTTTGCGGCAGAGTTCTTGGACACATAGAAATCAAGTTGAGCCAGCGTCTTCTCAATCCTTTTAGCAAGATTGCTTCCCCCTCCTGATGCATTGGCGGATGATCTTCCTCCTTTTGAAAATGAAGATCCTAGGACTGAAGTTGCTACAGATGGTACTTAGAGTGTTTGTTGTCCCAACATGCTTGCCTTGATCCTCGTAACAGGTTTGAAGCTTCCGAAGGTAACACCGAGGATGCTTTCCACTTCAGCAGAGAACTTGGAGTTAGCAGCCTTGGAGGAAGTTGATTTGGAGTCGATCTTCTTGGAAGTCATTTTGATGTTCCTGAACTTTGATGATGGAAAAGTTGAGATGAGAGGTAGAGATTGTCCCACTGGGCATGCCAGAATTTGTAGACAATAAAATTCAAGTCGCAAAAAATAATAATCAGGACCAGAAATATCGCAACAATCGTAGTATTTGATTTGAATATATGAGTGTTACAATCTCTATTAATCCTCTGATTCTTCTTTCCAAGTATGTAAATTCAAGGGTCGTTGAGCTTGATCTTGAATTTGGTGGAATTTGACTTGTGAATTTGATGAGTTTGATCTTGACTTGTACTTGAATACAAGGGATTTTGAGCTTGATCTAGAATCTGGTGGTCTTGATCTTGAATATATGAACTTGAGTGCTTGAATGCT
The DNA here is from genome assembly GCA_003996215.1 of Jaltomata sinuosa. NCBI lineage: Eukaryota > Viridiplantae > Streptophyta > Magnoliopsida > Solanales > Solanaceae > Jaltomata > Jaltomata sinuosa. The sequence continues at coordinate 173,039 of QJPP01004364.1, forward strand.
TGAACTTGTAGCTTGTAGAGAAATCTGCGGCGTTTGATCCACAAGCTCTCTCTAGCTTCTTGTTAGAATTCAGGTGTTTTTTCTAAATTATGGAGGACCCCTATTTATAGTTGTAGGATGGAGCAGTTGTGGTGAAGATAGCCTTCTTTCGGCCAATCAGATTTGAGTGACATGGCCATATCTGATTGGTAGGGACATGTCACTTTGTACACATGGCGCGTCTCTATTGGTCTTTAATTTCACTAGGCATGCTGCATCATTTTTACATGTGGCATAATCCTATTGGCTCCTTCACTTGACTTGGCATGCCACGTGATTTGACACATGGCACCAAATTGGGCCTCTAGAATAAGATAGCGTCTTGGGCTTAGTAAAGTGGGCTCATCATTTGTAGTCTAAATCAATAGACTCGCCCAATAAAGATTGGACTTTAATTAAATCCATATTTGTTGGACTTAATTAATTAATTCAATCATATTAATACATAATATTTATTTGGACTAATATATTTTGAATTTAATATAATCTGAATATGTGGATCCAAATTTGATAAAATTTCATTGTGTACACCTATCTTTTCAAAATGCATAATAGTATAAATTATTTTCCCAGACAATTTTTTTTATTTCTAACATCTTATTAGTCGGTAGTTTTAAAATTTAAGTCTAACAAATTAAGAATATTTAAATTTGAAAATATCAAGCTTTTAGAAGAATTTTTTTTTATTATTAGCTTAAACTAGGAACTCATGGTTGAGGAGTTCTAAATAAACTCTATCTATTTTATATATTTATCCTCTTCAAATGTTATAAAATATATTTAAATATTAAATAAAAGATAATAATAAATAGATATATAAATAATATAGTAGTAGTCGTGAAGGGGAGCCTTGGAGTAACTGGTAAAATTGCTGCCATGTGACCAGTCACGGGTTCAAGCCTTAGAAACAGCCTCTATCAGAAATGCAAGGTAAGGTTGCGTACAATAGACCTTTGTGGTCGGGCACCCTGTGCATAGCGGGAGCTTTAGTGCACCGGGCTGTCCAATTGTGGTAGTGCTCTGTTTCTATCTGTTGTTTGTTACTACATATTACTACCTATTGTCTATTGTATTTGTATCGTATATTTTTATCCTGAATCTTTATTACGTCCTTTTTAGCCTATTTTTAGACTATTTTTGGCTTGAGCCGGGGGTCTATCGGAAACAGCCTCTCTACCTCACCTCTGAGGTAGAGGTACGGACTGCGTACACTCTACCCTTCCTAGACCCCCACGTTGTGGAATGTCACGACCCTATTTCTCAGTCATGATGGCACCTACAATCCCCCAGTAGGAAAACCAATCCCCGTAACCCAGAACGATTAGTAATAGGCTACCTTCTAATAGTATAAACGGAAGAGCAGGTAAAATAGCAGAAGCAAGGGAACAAGAAAAAGAAATTAGATAACAAGGATAACATATATGACAAGCGGAAACTAAACCAACCCAAAACCTGGTATCATAGCATATAGAAGCCCAAACTACATAAGGAGTACAAGGGTCCAAAAGAAATATACATATACACAAGCTGTCTTCGAGAGTACAGAATATACAAAAGATAAACAAAGTCAAGCTCTGAACGCCAAGAGCTCACCCTCAGCCTTGATGGTCCAAAAACAGCACCCCTCACGAGTCTCTGGTTCTCTATCGATGATGGCCCACACTAGGATCTACCCTAAAAGATGCAGAGGGTAGGGTGAGCACCAAATGCGAAGCACAAGGTACCCAGTAGGTATCATTGGCCGACTGGGCACATATAAAGTAAAAGAGCAATAGCAGACAGGGTAGAAAAAATAAGTCACATAAATCAATGAAAACGTACACAGGATCTAGCCCAGAGAGAAGACAACAGAAGGCAACATACAAGGCTAGAAAATAGAATATATACACATAACAGGCACAGGTGAAAGTAAGGACGACACACCTGGGATCCTCGCAAAACAGTATATATGTAAATAAGTTCTAAAAATGGGAGGTATACCGGTAACCTCAAGTATAAGGAAATGGGAGAGAATAATAAAGGTAGACATGCTCGACATACATGAGATAATACCCAATCTAGTCATACAAACTCAATCCAGGGACTCACAACCTTACAGTAATCACACTCATACTCGACCGTAACAGGGAACGATATCGGAATAAAGTAATAAGAGTCTACCTACAGTCCCTCGGCCGCCCATACAATCGAGGAACGCAATCAAGTGAAAACAAACCCTCTGGCATCCCATACTACCAGAGCGTACAATCAACACACAGCAAGCAAGGGTGGTATCTCAAACAATGAATGATATGATGCATGAAAACCACAGGGTGAAATAGAACCTCTGTATGTAAGGTCCATGAAGGTCCCGGACCCCATACTAAAACTCAGAATCAAAATGTGTCCTCCGGAATCGAGTACGGGTTCAAGCCAGTGGCTAAGTCTCAAATATGCAAGCCTAGACCCTGTCTAGGACTAAAAGAGTGAAAAAGATGACTCAAAAACCCTTCCAAGGGGTCACAACCAAATCTAAAACAGTAGTAAAAACATCTCAGATGCTCGACCCTACCGAGCCTAATATTATTTCAAATTAGTAAGGAAACTCAGCTAGCACTCCAACCCGATCGAGTCTAGCAATAGTAGTAAATCATGAAATAACCATATATTTAACCTTCTTTTACCCCAAGAAGATCCACGTATCAAGTCAAATCATTTCCAAATCCAATTTTATCAAAAAAGGCCCCCCTCAGGGCCATTCAAGGTTTAGAAAATCAATTTTCGTAGGCCCGAAGCCAAAAACCGTAATAAAACGTGGAAAAACCTCTTCATATGCATGGAAATGATATGATCAACCCAAATAGCTGCCCGACACCTCATAATTAACCTAACGTCCCTGCATAGGCTCCGAAGCTACTCAGCAAGGATAACCAGCCTAGAAGGATATTTCTATGTCCGGGACTCGCTGACATTCCCAATAATCTCACTTTCTATGTTCCAGAGTCAACAAGACCTCACGGGGTCACAAGGGTAATAAATATATCAACTAATAGGAATACTACACACAACGGAGGAAAGAAATAGGATGAATCATGGAAAAGCGGTCAAGGTCTGTGGTACCAACCTAATAACCCAACCCAAGGATACCAACTAGTACAATTTTACCAGATATATGCGAAGTCTAGGGAGTTAAGCCGTAACCTACCTGTCATCCGATGACAAGCTACGGGAATGATGATATCCGAGGCTGAGCTGCTCCGAACGAGAATCAAACTATCAAATTCATGAATAAAATATTATGATGAGTCTAACGAAACCCATATTGCTATAATTGTAGCCGAGTTGATATCTGGGTCAAAAGAGGGCCCGCAGGGCTTGCAACCCAAAACCAAAAATGAAAAAAACCACGATGACCCCAACGATGCCAAGAAGGCATGCTACAAATTTGAGCAGAATTGGACAAGGGAAGGGCACCAAAACAGCCCGCCCAAGTTGGGGATTAAAGAATGGAAATTTCGAAAATAAAAACGGAAATTGGGCAAGAATTACTTACCAAAACGACAGAAAATCAGCCCAAGATGGATAAAACTTCACACCCACGAATATGCACAAGCTTAGGGCAGAATCTATCACAAAATCCAAGCTTTGGATGAGCATCAATGGAGGAATTAAGAGAAAAACCGAAGAAGACAAGTTGGGGAAGATTACTTACGAAGAGGCGAAGAACTAAGGATAATCGACGAACAAATAATTCACCAAGGTTTAGAACTGAATTGGAGCAAAATGGTGGAGAGAATTTTGAGTTTTAGAGTGAGAAAAGTGAGGAAAAGGGCTGGCAAAAATGAAATGACAGCAATCAATAGCTGTTGTCCGCAGCTGATTTTCTGCACTTTTTAGAAAACTCGACGGGGCATTCCGGGCACAATCGAAAATCGATATTCAAAAACTAATAGTGCTAATAGAGTGAAAATGACATTCTGGACTCAACGGAATCGATGAAACTTCTATATGAGGTCATTTCAGAGAAATGTTGACCCAAGTCAACACTAACGAAAAGGAACTCAAAGGCTCTAAATAAGTTTGACTCACCCGGAACCTGAACCAACTATCTTTGTAGCCCAAACTCAACATTCTGGAGCTGATGGAATCGTCGGATTTCGAATCCGACACTCCGATCATCGAAAGTCACTCGAAGTTACACTTTCAACTCCAAATGGCCTGAAAACTTGGAAAACCACACAAAACCCACAGCAGAAGTTCTCAGGCCTCAACTAAAGGTCCAACTAGACCGAACTCATTGCTCCGGAGCTAACGAAACTGTCAAAATTCAATTCTGATCACGTTAGCTAAGAATGTTGACTAAAGTCAACCATATTCTAAGTTTAAAGCTCTAAAATTGGCAAACGGCTAAAACGACCAAATGAACAACTAGGGCACCAAACTACCAGTCCGAGAAAGTCATAAATGACTTGGGGCCGCTACAAAAAGGCTCTAACAGTGCAATAAATGCGAAAACACTAAGATGACCGGAAGGGTAATCACAACATCCACTACTAAAAAGGCTTTCATCCTCAAAAGTCAAGAAGAAGGGAGTACCTGAAGGCTCGAACAACTGCAGATACAGAGCTCGCAACTAACTCTCGGTCTCCCAGGTAGCCTCCTCGACCGGATGATGCCTCCATTACACTTTCACAACCAGAATCTCCCTAGATCTCAACCTCCTGATATCTCTGGCCAGAATAGCTATCGGCTCCTAAACAAATGATAAACTCTCATCCAACTGAACTGAATCCCAATGCAACACATCAGACTCATCAGGAACATACTGGCGCAACATCGAAACATGGAAAATTGGGTGAACAGCTAAAAATATCGGAGGCAAGGCTAACATGTAGGCAACACTACCAACCCTCTGTAGAATCTCAAACAGCCCAATAAACCTAGGGCTAAGCTTGCCCCGCCGACCAAATCTCATCACACCCTTCACGGGCGATACTCGGAGGAAACCAGATCACCAATACTGAACTCCAAGGCACGAAGTCTATGATTAGCGTAGCTCTTCTGCCTACTCTGGGCTGCTCTAAGTCTGTCCTGGATCAAATGGACTCGGTCCAAGGAATCTCTAAGTAAATCAGTACCCTGGGTTTTGGACTCTAACCCATCAAACCAACCAAAGGGCGATCTGCAATGCCTACCATACAAAGCCTCGAAAGGTGCCATGCCAATGCTCGAATGAAAGCTATTATTATACGCAAACTCAGACAATGGCACAAACCGATCCCATGAACATCCAAATTCAATAACACAAGCCCGAAGCATGTCCTCCAGGACCTAAATAGTCCTCTTAGACTGGCCATTTGTCGGAAGGTGGAAAGCAGTACTAAGCTGAACCTCTGTACCCAAATCCCTCTGTATAGCTCTCCAAAACTGAGATGTGAACTGAGTGCCGCGATATGAAATGATAGAAGTAGGGACCCCGTACAACTGCAAAATCTCACGAATGTAGATCTGAACCTCTCTGCCCGTAGGAAGTCTGAACCAGCAATAAATGTGCTGACTTAGTCAGCCTATCAACGATCACCCAAATGGAGTCAAACTCCTGAGTAGTATGAGGAAAACTAATAACAAAGTCCATAGTAATACCTTCCCACTTCCACTCAGGAATGGGAAGTCGATGCATCAAACCACACGATCTCATGTGCTTGAACTCAGTTCAAGCACCGAGATACGAACTCTTCCACGTCCCGCTTCATACCACCCCACCAGTAAAGCTGCCTCAGATCTCTATACATTTTCATTGCGCCAGGTTGAATGGAGTATCTTGAACAATGTGCCTCACGGAGTATCAACTGTATCAAATCACCAACTCTCAGAATATAAAGTCGACCCTCAAACCTCAGAATCCCATCAGAACCCAAGGTAACCCGGCTGGCCTCACCCCGAACCACCTAATCATGAAGGTCACACAAACTCTGATCCTTAAACTGTCGGCTCTGAATCTGATCAACTAGAGTAGAGCGAATCTCAACACTGGCAAGAACTCTGTTGGGATCCAATAAGTCAAGCCTAACCAAATGGTTAGCCAAGGACTGGATATCCAAGGCCAACGGTCGCTCAGAAACTTAAAGTGAAGCTAGGCTGCCCATACTCACCGACTTCCGACTCAAGGCATCCGCTACCACATATGCCTTGCCCGGATGGTATAAAATAGTGAAATCATAGTCCTTCAGCAACTTAATCCATCTCCTCTGCCTCGAGTTCAGCTTGCACTAACTCGTAATGTACTGAAGACTACGATGGTCGGTGAATATCTCGCAATGAACTCAATAAAGATAGTGCCTCCAAATCTTGAGCGCGAAGACTACCACCGCCAACTCCAAGTCGTAAGTGGGGTAGTTACGCTCGTGAACCTTCAGCTCTCTTGATGCATATGCTATCACTCGACCCTGCTGCATCAACACACAACCAAGACCAACCCTTGAAGCATTACAATACACATAGAAACTCTTGCCCTTAACCGGCAAAGCCAAAACTGGAGCTGAAGTCAATAAGTCCTTAAGCCTCTGGAAGCTATCCTCGTACTGATCAGACCACTTAAATGGAATATTCTTCCTAGTAAGCATAGTCAAAGGTGCTGCTATGGAAGAAAATCCCTCGATGAACCGTCTGTAATACCCAGCTAACCCAACAAAGTTGTGAACCTCGGTAGGAGTAGTAGGTCTAGGACAATCAAGAATTGCAGAAATCTTACCCGGATCAACTCCAATCCTATCCTTAGACACCACGTGTCCTAGGAATGCAACTGACTATAGCCAAAACTCACACTTTGAGAACTTGGCATAAAGCCGATGATCTCTCAAAGTCTGAAGTACAATCCTCAAGTGCTGATCATGCTCATCTCTACTCCGGGAGTATACCAGAATATCATCAATGAAGACTGTCACGAACAGATCCAGGTACGGAGTAAGCACCCTATGCATCAAGTCCATGAAGGCTGTGAGGATATTAGTCAACCCAAAAGACATAATCAGGAACTCATAGTGGTCGTAACATCTCGTGAATGCTGTCTTAGGGATGTCCTCCACCCTAATCCTCAACTGATGGTAGCCGGACCTCAAATCAATCTTAGAAAACACGGTGGAACCCTGAAGCTGATCAAATAAGTCATCAATCCTGGGCATCGGATACCTATTCTTCACAGTCACCTTATTCAACTGCCGATAATTAATACACATCTACATCGACCCATCCTTCTTCCTCACGAAGAGAACAAAAGCACCCCAAGGAGACACACTCGGTCTAATAAACCCCTTAGCTAAAAAATCCTGGAGCTTCTCCTTAAGCTCTCTCAACTCAGCAGGAGCCATACAGTAGGGAGGAATAGAAATGGGCCTGGTGCCTGGCTCTAACTCAATAGAGAAATCAATATCCCTCTCAGGTGGAAGGCCTAGAAGGTCAGTAGGAAACACATCTAGGAAGTCTGTAACCACAGGAACAGACTTAGGAGACATAGGGTCAGCACTAGCATCTCGGACATATGCTAGATAAACTAAACACCCACAGGATATCATCATGCTAGCTCGAAGGCAAAAAATGATCCCAGATGGTGCATGGCTAACAGAACCCTTCCACACAACCAGGGATACACCGGGCACAGCTATGGTAACGGTCTTGGCATAGCAATCCAAAATCACACAGTGAGGGGATAACCAATCCATGCCCACTATCACATCAAAATCCAACATATAAAGTATCATCAAGTCAGCCCAAGTGTCCAAATCACCAACATATATCACACAGGATTTCACAATTCGATCCACTACTAAAGAATCTCCTACTAGGGTCAAAACAGAAATAGGAAAAGACAATGGCTCACTAGCCAACCCCAAACAAGGCAGAAAGTAGGCAGATATATATGAACCAGTGGATCCAGGATCAAACAAATCATAAGCTAGCTGACAGAATACAAAAATTGTACCTGTGATCACAACATTCGAGGCCTCTGCCTCCAATCTCCCAGGGACCATATAGAACTGACGACGACCTCCACCTGCCCGACCGCCATCCTTACCACCTGCTCTGCCACGTGGGGTACCACTCCTAGCCTGACCACCACCCCCTCTAGCCGGAGGCTGAACTGCTTGCAGCGGCTTGGCTGGCTAAACTATACCCTACTGGGGGCAATCTCTAGCAAAGTGACCAACCACACCACAAGTATAGCAAGCCCCCAATGACCTACTCAGTCGGGATAAACTAGCAGAATCTGAATGGCCACCACGGCCTGATACCCTAGAATATGTACCTCTCGAGGGCTGACCACTGTAACCTCGCTGACTGCCCTGACCCTGCTGAAACTGAGAACCAGAAGCCCAAAGTGACGCATGTACCAGTCGGCTAGACTGACCCTGATGCTGCTGCGGCTGATAACCTCGGCCCCACTGGCCTGAACCTCTACCACTATGCTAGAACCACTATAACCACCCTAATGTCGAGGCCTCTTATCTCTGTGTCACGACCCGATTTCTCAGGTCATGATGGCACCTACAACCTCCCAGTAGGCGAACTAATCCATGTAGCCCAGAACGGTTAGTAATGGGCTACTACCTAACCAAAATGCACAATAAGCAGAAATAAGTGAAAGCAGAATGTAAAAGTAGACAAAGCGGAAGCAAAACTTGAATATATACATAAAGAAAACTACACCAACCCCAAGAATTGGTATTGATAGTACAAAAGCTTCTAATAGAGTACAAGTGCTAGAAGTAACAAAATACAATACAATTTATCTCCGAAAGTACAAGGAGTAACAGTGCCAAAAGATGAGATATGGTCAAGCCCCGACCATCAGGCGCTTACCCTAGCCTCGAGTATCCACAATCTGCACGAGTCTCCAACGCGATCAATGGTGAAAGCTCAACAAATATTTGCACAGAAAGTGCAGAAGTGTAGTATGAGCACCAAAACAATGGGTACTCAGTAGGTATCATCGACCCCGACTGAGCGCATATAATATATCAAAATAGTAAATAACTAATAGCAAGAAATCAGTCACTGAAGCAGTAAAGGAAGCACAAGGAGCTAGCACAGAGAATAGGCAACCAAAAGCTACAAGTAAAACATGCTAGCACAGAGGATACAATTACACAGAATCACAGGTGAAGGAAAGGAGAACGCACCTGGGGTCCTTGCACAATAATATAAGCAAATAGAGAGAGAGAGTTGAGAAAATGGCAGTATATCGGTAACCTCAAGTAAAGGGAAAAGACGCAAAGCAGTCTAACAAACTCAAAATTGAATCAACAAGTATAAGGAAATCATAATACCAATCCAATCACATGATAGCATAAATAGGAGTTCACCTCACAAGTACAACCCTAGGATGGAATAACTAACCCACAATAACCAAGATATACCACTCAACTCCTGACAAAAAAAGAACCAAAATCTCATACTCTGCTCAGAAGGCCACACAAAAGTGCCTCAATAAGATAAGACTCCCTAGCCCTCTCAATAATTAAAAATCCCACAACCGAAGCCGCAACAGGTTAACCATCACTAATCCTTCAATAATCGAGCGCCAAGATAAGCTCTAAATAAAGACAGGAGTAAATATAATCTACCTAAAGTCCCAACGGCCGCCCATACAATCGAGGAACGCAATAAAGTGAAAACAAACCCTTTGGCCACCCATACAACCGGAGCGTACACTGAACACACAATAAACAAGAGTGGAATCAAATGCATGATATGATATGATGTGCCAGTAACTGGTATGTTCTCCCTCAGGTACCCCTCAGGCCCATATAGAGGCGGGACCCATGGAAGGCTCTTTCCCATGTACCTCTCCTCCGCCGTACACTACCTCTCCTAGCATGCTGCGTCAGCCCGTAGAATGTGGCCCAGGAACAACAGGGGTCCATGGAGGTCTACCTCTCGACCACATACAAAAACTCAATCTCAAAATGTGTCCTCCAGAATCAAGTCCGGGTTCAAGCCAATGGCTAAGTCTCAAATGTAGCTCAAAACTTGAAACCTCATAGTACATGCCCGGCTTTGACCCGGGTCTAAAATAGTAGTAGTAACCTCAAAAGACCCTCTCAAAAGGTGCCCAAAAAATACTCGGGTCTAAATCAGTGATCAAAGTCTCAGTAACCCTCTCAAAGAGTGCCCGGAGTGTGGCCGGGTCTAAAACTGTAGTAAATCAAGTCTAGTGCTCTGCCTGGCAGAGACTAGTATCAGTAATAAAATCAAATCTGGTGCTCTGCCCGGTAGAGACTAGTACCAATAATAAAATTAGTGCAAAATCATCCAAAATCCCCTTTTCTATTATCAACCGTACCAAGAACTACCCCTCGGGGCCATGCAAGTTTAGGATGATATGCTTGCACACAAATATAAATTAGCCCAACGACTCACAACAATTCCTATCAGCCCTGCACAGGCTCAGCAGCTACTCAGCAGACATAACTAGCCTAAAAGGATAATCTCTATTCTCGGGACTCGCAGACATTTCCTAAATAACCCACCATCTATGTTCTAGAGTCAAAACAAGGCCGCACAGGACCGTAAGGGTAATATACCATACTACGCGAATACTACAAATAATGAATGAAATAAATGGATGAACAAGGCGGACAAGGTCTGGGGTGCCAACCTATAACAACCCATCCAAGGATGTTAATTAATGCAGTTATAGCCTATATACGCAGAGTCTAGAGAGGGGAAGCCATAACCTACCTGTCGTCTAATGAATAGCTGCGAGGACGGCATTGTCCGGGCTCGAACTACTCTAGGAAGCTCCAATTCGCAAAACTAATATCAAAACAGTAGTCTATACGTCAAAACAAGACTAACAATACCCATAATGCCATAAGAACAAGCGGGTCGAAATCCGGGTCACAAATGGGCCCATGAGTCCCGCAACCTGAAACTGGAAATGACAAACACATTTTAGTTCCTTACCATCCTGGGAGTGCATGCCTGAAAATTGAGCGAAAACGGACAACAAATGGGGCTCAAAATAGCCCGCTCAAGTCAAAAATTAAAGATGGAAATTTTCAAGAAATAAAACAGAGGTCTGGCAAGAATTACTTACCACAATGATGGAATTTCAAGCCAAGATGGATAAAATTTCACTCCCACGAACATGCACCAGCTCAAAGGGTAGAAACTACCACAAAACTCAAGCTTTAGAAAGAAGGCAACAATGGAGGATTTGGGGAGAGAACCAAAGTGGAAGAAGCTTACCAAAAGATGAGAAACGCGAAAAATCCACAAGTAATTAAGTCCCCCAAAGTTTAGAATCAATTTAGAGCAATTTGGTAGAGAGGAAATTGAGTTTATAGTGAGAAAGGATAGGAGAAGTGGCTGGAAAAACTTCCAGCACTTTATAGTTGCTGACTAAAGACCAGCGCCATTGGCGCTAAAGGAGCGCCATCGCGCAGGATGGAGACAGGCGCCTCAGCGCTATCGCGCTGGAGGGGCGCGATCGCGCAAGCACGCGGGCGGGCGCTGGATGGCTATTGCGCAGGCATGGCGCCATCAGCGCTGATGGCGTGCACAGGATAGCGCGATCGTGCTGCTTGGGCGCCATTGGCGCTGAAGGCCCTACCTGCAACAAAAATCAACAAAACTCCAAACTCCCATGGGGCATTCCGGGCACAATCGAAACCCGATACTCTAAAACCAATAGAGCTATTAGAGTGGAAACGACATTCTGGACTCAATGGAATTGACAAAACTTCCATACGAGGTCGTTTTGGAAGAATGTTGCCCCAAGTCAACACTAGCTAATGCCAAACAAACACCCAAAAGGGACCCGACTCATCCGAAACCCAAACCAACCACCTACCTAACCCAAACTCGGCATTCCGAAGCTAACGGTGCTGGCAGAATTTCCATCCAAGGCCGTCTTCTCCGAATGTTGACCAAAGTCAACCAAACCAGCCCAACTAGCCTGAAAACAGAGAATGAGAGACAATTCCAAGCTTAAAAGCTCCCGGATCCCGACCAATGGTCGCTCTAGACCAAAGTCCATGCTTCGGAGCTAACGGAACTATTGGAATATGATTCTGAGCACATTCACCAAGAATGTTGACCAAAGTCAACGAATTCAAAAGCCTAAAGCTCTAAAACAAGGAATGGCCAAAAAGACCAAGCACACGGCCCGGCACCAAACTACTAGCCCCCGCAAGCCATAAATGACTTGGGGTCGCTACAGGCAAGCTCTAATGGTACAAGAATGGTAAAAACATGTAAATGACTGGGAGAGTCATTACATCATCCACTACTAAAAAGACTTTCATCCCCAAAAGTCAGGAAGGAAGGATAGACTAGGGATTAAAAGAATAGCGGAAACACAGCCCGCACTACTCTCTCGGACAACCTGGGTAGCCTCCTCGGCCAGACAGCACCCAACAGAATAGAACCATCGAAGGCAACCAAGCCTAAACCCCTTACTAGCCAAGCTAGACTCCAACTCAACCTCCAAAACTCAAAAGGGTCTGCCAACCCAAACTGAACCTCAACCGAAAGGCACCGTCATAACACCGAAACCAGAGAAGCAAGGCTATACACACACAGAGATCAAATCTTCGAAACCACAACCAAATTTACCATAAGAGCCATCAACCCAAACTCCAACTTATGAACCCGCTGATCCGCAAATCTCTTTTATCCTGAACAGAACCCTTTCACACTATAACCAGAGGTTGCATACAAGTCGAACACTCAACCACCATCGAAGCACCAACTGAAACACCAAAAATACACAGCCTTCGCTTATACTCTACCACAAATGAAGTCACCCTTTATACTTAAGTTCTACCAAAGTCAAACTAAAATCTACTAGCTTTTGCCATCTAAGATAACAACCCGTAGCAAGTCCTCGAAAACTGGAGTTACCTGACCAGGGCAACCTGCCCAACAGATAGAAAACCAAAACCAAGCCTCTGCAAGGAGTGTGGTAAGCCTACCACCAAGTCCATAATCATCACTCAGCTCCAAACTCTAAGAACACTGCTGCAACTCCGAATACTCGAACACCATTCTGATTTGAAGTTATCTTACCAAGCTCACCTCGGGAAGAAGTCCACCATGCCATGAATATCAAGTTAAAACACCCCAAAGGCAAAGGAAAAAGGGTGCCTGGGGTTCAAAGTTACCATCTAGCCATGGGAATTTGCATATAACTTCAACTCATTCCCTTGGCTCGAATCAACCGCTCTACCGGATCTGCACACAACCAACTATTTCAAAGGATATATCATACTGAACTGCTAGCCCATACTGGTTGTGTCTAACCAACACTGGAACCCTACATAAACAACAACTCCAGAAGAATCAACTAAATAATCTTTCAAATCCTCGGTAAAGGAAGGTGACCATAAACCTCAAAGCATCATTAGAACCCAAGGATAGGCTCGATAGTTGCAACCTGTACAAACTGACCACGTACAATACGTTACCACTAATTCTAGAATGAACACCACTGCACCTGTCCAACTAAGATGGAAGGAACTTCGTACCATGAAGAGCACTACCAAAATCAGGAATATCCCACCCAATACAGAGGTTAGCTAAGGATTAGGTGTCCAAGGCCAATAGCTGCATCCAAAACTGAAGTAAGAGAAGCTAAGTTGCCCACACCCATTGCCTCCTAGCACTAGGATGCTGCAACCAAATAGAAACTGCTATGAACCATCCGATGAAACCTGTCAAGCCATAATTCTGAACTCCAACTTCAAAACTGCCAACCAAAGCCTTTGTCAAACCCGTATACCGCCAATGAACCCTTAAGAACCCAAGCCAACTAGGCTTGAATATGCAAGTTGCCAACACCACCGCTGCTACCAAAACACAAACCAATCGATGGAAAACTCATTGCAATGTGTAGACGACTGAATCAAATCACCATTACATAATCCCAAAGCAAACCTTTGTTGCCACCTCAGTCTACTACTAAGACACATAAACACCAACACAGAGTCATCTCCCCCCTTTTTTGACTAAACAAAATCCTTCCATAGCATATACAGAACCTTACAATTTCTTTCTCAAGGATAAAAATTTGGAGTCACTACCTTAGTTACCAAACTTACGTTGTCAAAACTCAACAAGGCAGGAGAAAAAGGGGTCAGATGCCCGACTCGCCCAAAATGCTATGAATATAACCCAACCACGAGGTTACAGTCAACACTTAGTCAGAAGTGCTAAAGTCAAAACCCAATCACCATGCCAATATCAAGAGCTCATCCAGAGAACTACGATCAGAATTCGTTCCAACTGGAATTAGGGATACAAAAAAACACCCAACGGATAAGGAACTGGAGAAGACTATGGGAACAACCCACATACCTGCCAACCTCTTAAACTAATCAATAAAGAAGGTCGACTCTAAACACTCGAGAGGTCAAACCAATCTATGCACGCTAGCATTACCAAAATCTCCCAACTAAGACAAAATCTCAACTCTGGCACAACTACCGATAACACATCGAACAAATGCAAGAACCTCTAGCCATACTAGATAATGGCCTAGGCAACAACCATCTAGGACCGCTAGAAAGGAAGACCCAAAGCAAGCCTAAAACCACAACAAACAGGGAGCGAGCTCTACAAAGCCTACTCACAAGCTACAACTCCGGGTAAAACACCTCACAAGGCTAACTCACCCACATACACTACTAAAGAATTAAACTACCAATAAAACAACACATTGATACTATAATTCAAGTAGCCAAACAACTAAGTAAGTAGCAGTCGTTGAGCTTGATCTTGAATTTGGTGGAATTTGACTTGTGAATTTCATGAGTTTGATCTTGACTTGTACTTGAATCCAAGGGCTTTTGAGCTTGATCTAGAATCTGGTGGTCTTGATCTTGAATATATGAACTTGAGTGCTCGAATGCTTGAACTTGTAGCTTGTGGAGAAATCTGCGGCGTTTGATCCACAAGCTCTCTCTAGCTTCTTGTTAGAATTCAGGTGTCTTTTCTGAAATATGGAGGACCCCTATTTATAGTTGTAGGATGGAGGAGTTGTGGTGAAGATAGCCTTCTTTCGGCCAATCAGATTTGAGTGACATGGCCATATCTGATTGGTAGGGACATGTCACTTTGTACACGTGGCGCGTCTCTATTGGTCTTTAATTTCACTAGGCATGCTGCATCATTTTTACATGTGGCATAATCCTATTGGCTCCTTCACTTGACTTGGCATGCCACGTGATTTGACACATGGCACCAAATTGGGCCTCTAGAATAAGATAGCGTCTTGGGCTTAGTAAAGTGGGCTCATCATTTGTAGTCTAAATCAATAGACTCGCCCAATAAAGATTGGACTTTAATTAAATCCATATTTGTTGGACTTAATTAATTAATTCAATCATATTAATACATAATATTTATTTGGACTAATATATTTTGAATTTAATATAATCTGAATATGTGGATCCAAATTTGATAAAATTTCATTGTGTACACCTATCTTTTCAAAATGCATAATAGTATAAATTATTTTCCCAGACAATTTTTTTTATTTCTAACATCTTATTAGTCGGTAGTTTTAAAATTTAAGTCTAACAAATTAAGAATATTTAAATTTGAAAATATCAAGCTTTTAGAAGAATTTTTTTATTATTATTAGCTTAAACTAGGAACTCATGGTTGAGGAGTTCTAAATAAACTCTATCTATTTTATATATTTATCCTCTTCAAATGTTATAAAATATATTTAAATATTAAATAAAAGATAATAATAAATAGATATATAAATAATATAGTAGTAGTCGTGAAGGGGAGCCTTGGAGTAACTGGTAAAATTGCTGCCATGTGACCAGTCACGGGTTCAAGCCTTAGAAACAGCCTCTATCATAAATGCAAGGTAAGGTTGCGTACAATAGACCTTTGTGGTCGGGCACCCTGTGCATAGCGGGAGCTTTAGTGCACCGGGCTGTCCAATTGTGGTAGTGCTCTGTTTCTATCTGTTGTTTGTTACTACATATTACTACCTATTGTCTATTGTATTTGTATCGTATATTTTTATCCTGTATCTTTATTACGTCCTTTTTAGCCTATTTTTAGACTATTTTTGGCTTGAGCCGGGGGTCTATCGGAAACAGCCTCTCTACCTCACCTCTGAGGTAGAGGTACGGACTGCGTACACTCTACCCTTCCTAGACCCCCACGTTGTGGAATGTCACGACCCTATTTCTCAGTCATGATGGCACCTACAATCCCCCAGTAGGAAAACCAATCCCCGTAACCCAGAACGGTTAGTAATAGGCTACCTTCTAATAGTATAAACGGAAGAGCAGGTAAAATAGCAGAAGCAAGGGAACAAGAAAAAGAAATTAGATAACAAGGATAACATATATGACAAGCGGAAACTAAACCAACCCAAAACCTGGTATCATAGCATATAGAAGCCCAAACTACATAAGGAGTACAAGGGTCCAAAAGAAATATACATATACACAAGCTGTCTCCGAGAGTACAGAATATACAAAAGATAAACAAAGTCAAGCTCTGAACGCCAAGAGCTCACCGTCAGCCTTGATGGTCCAAAAACAGCACCCCTCACGAGTCTCTGGTGCTCTATCAATGATGGCCCACACTAGGATCTACCCTAAAAGATGCAGAGGGTAGGGTGAGCACCAAATGCGAAGCACAAGGTACCCAGTAGGTATCATTGGCCGACTGGGCACATATAAAGTAAAAGAGCAATAGCAGACAGGGTAGAAAAAATAAGTCACATAAATCAATGAAAACGTACACAGGATCTAGCCCAGAGGGAAGACAACAGAAGGCAACATACAAGGCTAGAAAATAGAATATATACACACAACAGGCACAGGTGAAAGTAAGGACGACACACCTGGGATCCTCGCAAAACAGTATATATGTAAATAAGTTCTAACAATGGGAGGTATACCGGTAACCTCAAGTATAAGGAAATGGGAGAGAATAATAAAGGTAGACATGCTCGACATACATGAGTTAATACCCAATCTAGTCATACAAACTCAATCCAGGGACTCACAACCTTACAGTAATCACACTCATACTCGACCGTAATAGGGAACGATATCGGAATAAAGTAATAAGAGTCTACCTATAGTCCCTCGGACGCCCATACAATCGAGGAACGCAATCAAGTGAAAACAAACCCTCTGGCATCCCATACTACCAGAGCGTACAATCAACACACAGCAAGCAAGGGTGGTATCTCAAACAATGAATGATATGATGCATGAAAACCTCAGGGTGAAATAAAACCTCTGTATGTACCTCCTCTGGTGACGATTGGGCCCAGTAGGCAGGTTCCATAGAAGGACACAACCCGTATACCTCTACTCCACCGTATACCCTTCCCCCCGGCACATGCAGCCTAAAGCCTCAGGCCCAGCGTGGCAAGGTCCATGAAGGTCCCGGACCCCATACTAAAACTCAGAATCAAAATGTGTCCTCCGGAATCGAGTACGGGTTCAAGCCAGTGGCTAAGTCTCAAATATGCAAGCCTAGACCCTGTCTAGGACTAAAAGAGTGAAAAAGATGACTCAAAAACCCTTCCAAGGGGTCACAACCAAATCTAAAACAGTAGTAAAAACATCTCAGATGCTCGACCCTACCGAGCCTAATATCATTTCAAATTAGTAAGGAAACTCAGCTAGCACTCCAACCCGATCGAGTCTAGCAATAGTAGTAAATCATGAAATAACCATATATTTAACCTTCTTTTACCCCAAGAAGATCCACATATCAAGTCAAATCATTTCCAAATCCAATTTTATCAAAAAAGGCCCCCCTCAGGGCCATTCAAGGTTTAGAAAATCAATTTTCGTAGGCCCGAAGCCAAAAACCGTAATAAAACGTGGAAAAACCTCTTCATATGCATGGAAATGATATGATCAACCCAAATAGCTGCCCGACAGCTCATAATCAACCTAACGTCCCTGCATAGGCTCCGAAGCTACTCAGCAAGGATAACCAGCCTAGAAGGATATTTCTATGTCCGGGACTCGCTGACATTCCCAATAATCTCACTTTCTATGTTCCAGAGTCAACAAGACCTCACGGGGTCACAAGGGTAATAAATATATCAACTAATAGGAATACTACACACAACGGAGGAAAGAAATAGGATGAATCATGGAAAAGCGGTCAAGGTCTGTGGTACCAACCTAATAACCCAACCCAAGGATACCAACTAGTACAATTTTACCAGATATATGCGAAGTCTAGGGAGTTAAGCCGTAACCTACCTGTCATCCGATGACAAGCTACGGGAATGATGATATCCGAGGCTGAGCTGCTCCGAACGAGAATCAAACTATCAAATTCATGAATAAAATATTATGATGAGTCTAACGAAACCCATATTGCTATAATTGTAGCCGAGTTGATATCTGGGTCAAAAGAGGGCCCGCAGGGCTTGCAACCGAAAACCAAAAATGAAAATAACCACGATGACCCCAACGATGCCAAGAAGGCATGCTACAAATTTGAGCACAATTGGACAAGGGAAGGGCACCAAAACAGCCCGCCCAAGTTGGGGATTAAAGAATGGAAATTTCGAAAATAAAAACGGAAATTGGGCAAGAATTACTTACCAAAATGACAGAAAATCAGCCCAAGATGGATAAAACTTCACACCCACGAATATGCACAAGCTTAGGGCAGAATCTATCACAAAATCCAAGCTTTGGATGAGCATCAATGGAGGAATTAAGAGAAAAACCGAAGAAGACAAGTTGGGGAAGATTACTTACCAAGAGGCGAAGAACTAAGGATAATCGACGAACAAATAATTCACCAAGGTTTAGAAGTGAATTGGAGCAAAATGGTGGAGAGAATTTTGAGTTTTAGAGTGAGAAAAGTGAGGAGAAGGGCTGGCAAAAATGAAATGACAGCAATCAATAGCTGTTGTCCGCAGCTGATTTTCTGCACTTTTTAGAAAACTCGACGGGGCATTCCGGGCACAATCGAAAATCGATATTCAAAAACTAATAGTGCTAATAGAGTGAAAATGACATTCTGGACTCAATGGAATCGATGAAACTTCTATATGAGGTCATTTCAGAGAAATGTTGACCCAAGTCAACACTAACGAAAAGGAACTCAAAGGCTCTAAATAAGTTTGACTAACCCGGAACCTGAACCAACTATCTTTGTAGCCCAAACTCAACATTCTGGAGCTGATGGAATCGTCGAATTTCGAATCCGACACTCCGATCATCGAAAGTCACTCGAAGTTACACTTTCAACTCCAAATGGCCTGAAAACTTGGAAAACCACACAAAACCCACACCAGAAGTTCTCAGGCCTCAACTAAAGGTCCAACTAGACCGAACTCATTGCTCCGGAGCTAACGAAACTGTCAACATTCAATTCCGATCATGTTAGCTAAGAATGTTGACTAAAGTCAACCATATTCTAAGTTTAAAGCTCTAAAATTGGCAAACGGCTAAAACGACCAAATGAACAACTAGGGCACCAAACTACCGGTCTGAGAAAGTCATAAATGACTTGGGGCCGCTACAGAAAGGCTCTAATAGTGCAATAAATGCGAAAACACTAAGATGACTGGAAGGGTAATCACAACATCCACTACTAAAAAGGCTTTCATCCTCGAAAGTCAAGAAGAAGGGAGTACCTGAAGGCTCGAACAACTGCGGATACAGAGCTCGCAACTAACTCTCGGTCTCCCAGGTAGCCTCCTCGACCGGATGATGCCTCCATTACACTGTCACAACCAGAATCTCCCTAGATCTCAACCTCCTGATATCTCTGGCCAGAATAGCTATCGGCTCCTCAAAAAATGATAAACTCTCATCCAACTGAACTGAATCCCAATGCAACACATCAGACTCATCAGGAACATACTGGCGCAACATCGAAACATGGAAAATTGGGTGAACAGCTAAAAATATCGGAGGCAAGGCTAACATGTAGGCAACACTACCAACCCTCTGTAGAATCTCAAACAGCCCAATAAACCTAGGGCTAAGCTTGCCCCGCCGACCAAATCTCATCACACCCTTCACGGGCGATACTCGGAGGAAACCAGATCACCAATACTGAACTCCAAGGCACGAAGTCTATGATTAGCGTAGCTCTTCTGCCTACTCTGGGCTGCTCTAAGTCTGTCCTGGATCAAATGGACTCGGTCCAAGGAATCTCTAAGTAAATCAGTACCCTGGGTTTTGGACTCTAACCCATCAAACCAACCAAAGGGCGATCTGCAATGCCTACCATACAAAGCCTCGAAAGGTGCCATGCCAATGCTCGAATGAAAGCTATTATTATACGCAAACTCAGACAATGGCACAAACCGATCCCATGAACATCCAAATTCAATAACACAAGCCCGAAGCATGTCCTCCAGGACCTAAATAGTCCTCTTAGACTGGCCATTTGTCTGAGGGTGGAAAGCAGTACTAAGCTGAACCACTGTACCCAAATCCCTTTGTATAGCTCTCCAAAACTGAGATGTGAACTGAGTGCCGCGATATGAAATGATAGAAGTAGGGACCCCGTACAACTGCAAAATCTCACGAATGTAGATCTGAACCTCTCTGCCCGTAGGAAGTCTGAACCAGCAATAAATGTGCTGACTTAGTCAGCCTATCAACGATCACCTAAATGGAGTCAAACTCCTGAGTAGTATGAGGAAAACTAATAACAAAGTCCATAGTAATACCTTCCCACTTCCACTCAGGAATGGGAAGTCGATGCATCAAACCACACGATCTCATGTGCTTGAACTCAGTTCAAGCACCGAGATACGAACTCTTCCACGTCCCGCTTCATACCACCCCACCAGTAAAGCTGCCTCAGATCTCTATACATCTTCATTGCGCCAGGTTGAATGGAGTATCTTGAATAATGTGCCTCACGGAGTATCAACTGTATCAAATCACCAACTCTCAGAATATAAAGTCGACCCTCAAACCTCAGAATCCCATCAGAACCCAAGGTAACCCGACTGGCCTCACCCCGAACCACCTAATCATGAAGGTCACACAAACTCTGATCCTTAAACTGTCGGCTCTGAATCTGATCAACTAGAGTAGAGCGAATCTCAACACTGGCAAGAACTCTGTTGGGATCCAATAAGTCAAGCCTAACCAAATGGTTAGCCAAGGACTGGATATCCAAGGCCAACGGTCGCTCAGAAACTTAAAGTGAAGCTAGGCTGCCCATACTCACCGCCTTCCGACTCAAGGCATCCGCTACCACATATGCCTTGCCCGGATGGTATAAAATAGTGAAATCATAGTCCTTCAGCAACTCAATCCATCTCCTCTGCCTCGAGTTCAGCTTGCACTAACTCGTAATGTACTGAAGACTACGATGGTCAGTGAATATCTCGCAATGAACTCTATAAAGATAGTGCCTCCAAATCTTGAGCGCGAAGACTACCGCCGCCAACTCCAAGTCGTGAGTGGGGTAGTTACGCTCGTGAACCTTCAGGTCTCTTGATGCATATGCTATCACTCGACCCTGCTGCATCAACACACAACCAAGACCAACCCTTGAAGCATTACAATACACATAGAAACTCTTGCCCTTAACCGGCAAAGCCAAAACTGGAGCTGAAGTCAATAAGTCCTTAAGCCTCTGGAAGCTATCCTCGCACTGATCAGACCACTTAAATGGAATATCCTTCCTAGTAAGCATAGTCAAAGGTGCTGCTATGGAAGAAAATCCCTCGATGAACCGTCTGTAATACCCAGCTAACCCAACAAAGCTGTGAACCTCGGTAGGAGTAGTAGGTCTAGGACAATCAAGAATTGCAGAAATCTTACTCGGATCAACTCCAATCCCATCCTTAGACACCACGTGTCCTAGGAATGCAACTGACTATAGCCAAAACTCACACTTTGAGAACTTGGCATAAAGCCGATGATCTCTCAAAGTCTGAAGTACAATCCTCAAGTGTTGATCATGCTCATCTCTACTCCGGGAGTATACCAGAATATCATCAATGAAGACTGTCACGAACAGATCCAGGTACGGGGTAAGCACCCTATGCATCAAGTCCATGAAGGCTGCGAGGATATTAGTCAACCCAAAAGACATAATCAGGAACTCATAGTGGTCGTAACGTCTCGTGAATGCTGTCTTAGGGATGTCCTCCACCCTAATCCTCAACTGATGGTAGCCGGACCTCAAATCAATCTTAGAAAACACGGTGGAACCCTGAAGCTGATCAAATAAGTCATCAATCCTGGGCATCGGATACCTATTCTTCACAGTCACCTTATTCAACTGCCGATAATTAATACACATCTACATCGACCTATCTTTCTTCTTCACGAAGAGAACAAGAGCACCCCAAGGAGACACACTCGGTCTAATGAACCCCTTAGCTAACAAATCCTGGAGCTTCTCCTTAAGCTCTCTCAACTCAGCAGGAGCCATACAGTAGGGAGAAATAGAAATGGGCCTGGTGCCTGGCTCTAACTCAATGGAGAAATCAATATCCCTCTCAGGTGGAAGGCCTAGAAGGTCAGTAGGAAACACATCTAGGAAGTGTGTAACCACAGGAATAGACTTAGGAGACATAGGGTCAGCACTAGCATCTCGGACATATGCTAGATAAACTAAACACCCACGGGATATCATCTTGCTAGCTCGAAGGCAAAAAATGATCCCAGATGGTGCATGGCTAACATAACCCTGCCACACAACCAGGGATACACCGGGCACGGCTATGGTAACGGTCTTGGCATAGCAATCCAAAATCACACAGTGATGGGATAACCAATCCATGCCCACTATCACATCAAAATCCAACATATAAAGTATCATCAAGTCAGCCCAAGTGTCCAAATCACCAACATATATCACACAGGATTTCACAATTCGATCCACTACTAAAGAATCTCCTACTGGGGTCAAAACAGAAATAGGAAAAGACAATGGCTCACTAGCCAACCCCAAACAAGGCAGAAAGTAGGCAGATATATATGAACCAGTGGATCCAGGATCAAACAAATCATAAGCTAGCTGACGGAATACAAAAATTGTACCTGTGATCACAACATTCGAGGCCTCTGCCTCCAGTCTCCCAGGGACCATATAGAACTGACGACGACCTCCACCTGCCCGACTGCCATCCCTACCACCTGCTCTGCCACGTGGGGTACCACTCCTAGCCTGACCACCACCCCCTCTAGCCGGAGGCTGAACTGCTTGCAGCGGCTTGGCTGGCTAAACTATACCCTACTGGGGGCAATCTCTAGCAAAGTGACCAACCACACCACAAGTATAGCAAGCCCCCAATGACCTACTCAGTCGGGATAAACCAGCAGAATCTGAATGGCCACCACGGCCTGATACCCTAGAATCTGTACCTCTCGAGGGCTGACCACTGTAACCTCGCTGACTGCCCTGACCCTGCTGAAACTGAGAACCAGAAGCCCGAAGTGACGCATGTACCAGTCGGCTAGACTGACCGTGATGCTGCTGCGGCTGATAACCTCGGCCCCACTGGCCTGAACCTCTACCACTATGCTAGAACCACTATAACCACCCTAATGTCGAGGCCTCTTATCTCTGTGTCACGACCCGATTTCTCAGGTCATGATGGCACCTACAACCTCCCAGTAGGCGAACTAATCCACGTAGCCCAGAACGGTTAGTAATGGGCTACTACCTAACCAAAATGCACAATAAGCAGAAATAAGTGAAAGCAGAATGTAAAAGTAGACAAAGCGGAAGCAAAACTTGAATATATACATAAAGAAAACTACACCAACCCCAAGAATTGGTATCGATAGTACAAAAGCTTCTAATAGAGTACAAGTAAAACATGCTAGCACAGAGGATACAATTACACAAAATCACAGGTGAAGGAAAGGAGAACGCACCTGGGGTCCTTGCACAACAATATGAGTAAGCAAATAGAGAGAGAGAGTTGAGAAAATGGCAGTATATCGGTAACCTCAAGTAAAGGGAAAAGACGCAAAGCAGTCTAACAAACTCAAAAATGAATCAACAAGTATAAGGAAATCATAATACCAATCCAATCACATGATAGCATAAATAGGAGTTCACCTCACAAGTACAACCCTAGGATGGAATAACTAACCCACAATAACCGAGATATACCACTCAACTCCTGACAAAAAAAGAACCAAAATCTCATACTCTGCTCAGAAGGCCACACAAAAGTGCCTCAATAAGATAAGACTCCCTAGCCCTCTCAATAATTAAAAATCCCACAACCGAAGCCTCAACAGGTTAACCATCACTAATCCTTCAATAATCGAGTGCCAAGACAAGCTCTAAATAAAGATAGGAGTAAATATAATCTACCTAAAGTCCCAACGGCCGCCCATACAACTGAGGAACGCAATCAAGTGAAAACAAACCCTTTGGCCACCCATACAACCGGAGCGTACACTGAACACACAACAAACAAGGGTGGAATCAAATGCATGATATGATATGATGTGCCAGTAACTGGTATGTTCTCCCTCAGGTACCCCTCAGGCCCATATAGAGGCGGGACCCATGGAAGGCTCTTTCCCATGTACCTCTCCTCCGCCGTACACTACCTCTCCTAGCATGCTGCGTCAGCCCGTAGAATGTGGCCCAGGAACAACAGGGGTCCATGGAGGTCTACCTCTCGACCACATACAAAAACTCAATCTCAAAATGTGTCCTCCAGAATCAAGTCCGGGTTCAAGCCAGTGGCTAAGTCTCAAATGTAGCTCAAAACTCGAAACCTCATAGTACATGCCCGGCTTTGACCCGGGTCTAAAATAGTAGTAGTAACCTCAAAAGACCCTCTCAAAAGGTGCCCAAAAAATACTCGGGTCTAAATCAGTGATCAAAGTCTCAGTAACCCTCTCAAAGAGTGCCCGGAGTGTGGCCGGGTCTAAAACTGTAGTAAATCAAGTCTAGTGCTCTGCCTGGCAGAGACTAGTATCAGTAATAAAATCAAATCTGGTGCTCTGCCCGGTAGAGACTAGTACCAATAATAAAATTAGTGCAAAATCATCCAAAATCCCCTTTTCTATTATCAACCGTACCAAGAACTACCCCTCGGGGCCATGCAAGTTTAGGATGATATGCTTGCACACAAATATAAATTAGCCCAACGGCTCACAACAATTCCTATCAGCCCTGCACAGGCTCAGCAGCTACTCAGCAGACATAACTAGCCTAAAAGGATAATCTCTATTCTCGGGACTCGCAGACATTTCCCAAATAACCCACCATCTAGGTTCCAGAGTCAAAACAAGGCCGCACAGGACCGTAAGGGTAATATACCATACTACGCGAATACTACAAATAATGAATGAAATAAATGGATGAACAAGGCGGACAAGGTCTGGGGTGCCAACCTATAACAACCCATCCAAGGATGTTAATTAATGCAGTTATAGCCTATATACGCAGAGTCTAGAGAGGGGAAGCCATAACCTACCTGTCGTCTAATGAATAGCTGCGAGGACGGCATTGTCCGGGATCGAACTACTCTAGGAAGCTCCAATTCGCAAAACTAATATCAAAACAGTAGTCTATACTTCAAAACAAGACTAACAATACCCATAATGCCATAAGAACAAGCGGGTCGAAATTCGGGTCACAAATGGACCCATGAGTCCCGCAACCTGAAACTGGAAATGACAAACACATTTTAGTTCCTTACCATCCTGGGAGTGCATGCCTGAAAATTGAGCGAAAACGGACAACAAATGGGGCTCAAAATAGCCCGCTCAAGTCAAGAATTAAAGATGGAAATTTTCAAGAAATAAAACGGAGGTCTGGCAAGAATTACTTACTACAATGATGGAATTTCAAGCC
Organism: Jaltomata sinuosa; assembly: GCA_003996215.1. NCBI lineage: Eukaryota > Viridiplantae > Streptophyta > Magnoliopsida > Solanales > Solanaceae > Jaltomata > Jaltomata sinuosa. Next base: position 198,875 of record QJPP01004364.1, read on the forward strand.
AAGATGGATAAATTTTCACTCCCACGAACATGCACCAGCTCAAAGGGCAGAAACTACCACAAAACTCAAGCTTTAGAAAGAAGGCAACAATGGAGGATTTGGGGAGAGAACCAAAGTGGAAGAAGCTTACCAAAAGATGAGAAACGCGAAAAATCCACAAGTAATTAAGTCCCCCAAAGTTTAGAATCAATTTAGAGCAATTTGGTAGAGAGGAAATTGAGTTTATAGTGAGAAAGGATAGGAGAAGTGGCTGGAAAAACTTCCAGCACTTTATAGCTGCTGACTAAAGACCAGCGCCATTGGCGCTAAAGGAGCGCCATCACGCAGGATGGAAACAGGCGCCTCAGCGCTATCGCGCTGGAGTGGCGCGATCGCGCAAGCACGCGGGCGGGCGCTGGATGGCTATTGCGCAGGCATGGCGCCATCAGCGCTGATGGCGCGCATAGGATAGCGCGATCGTGCTGCTTGGGCGCCATTGGCGCTGAAGGCCCTACCTGCAACAAAAACCAACAAAACTCCAAACTCCCATGGGGCATTCCGGGCACAATCGAAACCCGACACTCTAAAACCAATAGAGCTATTAGAGTGGAAACGACATTCTGGACTCAACAGAATTGACAAAACTTCCATACGAGGTCGTTTTGGAAGAATGTTGCCCCAAGTCAACACTAGCTAATGCCAAACAAACACCCAAAAGGGACCCGACTCATCCGAAACCTAAACCAACCACCTACCTAACCCAAACTCGGCATTCCGAAGCTAACGGTGCTGGCAGAATTTCCATCCAAGGCCGTCTTCTCCGAATGTTGACCAAAGTCAACCAAACCAGCCCAACTAGCCTGAAAACAGAGAATGAGAGACAATTCCAAGCTTAAAAGCTCCCGGATCCCGACCAATGGTCGCTCTAGACCAAAGTCAATGCTTCGGAGCTAACGGAACTATTGGAATATGATTCTGAGCACATTCACCAAGAATGTTGACCAAAGTCAATGAATTCAAAAGCCTAAAGCTCTAAAACAAGGAATGGCCAAAAAGACCAAGCACACGGCCCGGCACCAAACTACTAGTCCCCGCAAGCCATAAATGACTTGGGGTCGCTACGGGCAAGCTCTAATGGTACAAGAACGGTAAAAATGTGTAAATGACTGGGAGAGTCATTACATCATCCACTACTAAAAAGACTTTCATCCCCAAAAGTCAGGAAGGAAGGATAGACTAGGGATTAAAAGAACAGCGGAAACACAGCCCGCACTACTCTCTCGGACAACCTGGGTAGCCTCCTCGGCCAGACAGCACCCAACAGAATAGAACCATCGAAGGCAACCAAGCCTAAACCCCTTACTAGCCAAGCTAGACTCCAACTCAACCTCCAAAACTCAAAAGGGTCTGCCAACCCAAACTGAACCTCAACCGAAAGGCACCGTCATAACACCGAAACCAGAGAAGCAAGGCTATACACACACAGAGATCAAATCTTCGAAACCACAACCAAATTTACCATAAGAGCCATCAACCCAAACTCCAACTTATGAACCCGCTGATCCGCAAATCTCTTTTATCCTGAACAGAACCCTTTCACACTATAACCAGAGGTTGCATACAAGTCGAACACTCAACCACCATCGAAGCACCAACTGAAACACCGAAAATACACAGCCTTCGCTTATACTCTACCACGAATGAAGTCACCCTTTATACTTAAGTTCTACCAAAGTCAAACTAAAATCTACTAGCTTTTGCCATCTAAGATAACAACCCGTAGCAAGTCCTCGAAAACTGGAGTTACCTGACCAGGGCAACCTGCCCAACAGATAGAAAACCAAAACCAAGCCTCTGCAAGGAGTGTGGTAAGCCTACCACCAAGTCCATAATCATCACTAAGCTCCAAACTCTAAGAACATTGCTGCAACTCCGAATACTCGAACACCATTCTGATTTGAAGTCATCTTACCAAGCTCACCTCGGGAAGAAGTCCACCATGCTATGAATATCAAGTTAAAACACCCCAAAGGCAAAGGAAAAAGGGTGCCTGGGGTTCAAAGTTACCATCTAGCCATGGGAATTTGCATATAACTTCAACTCATTCCCTTGGCTCGAATCAACCGCTCTACCGGATCTGCACACAACCAACTATTTCAAAGGATATATCATACTGAACTGCTAGCCCATACTGGTTGTGTCTAACCAACACTGGAACCCTACATAAACAACAACTCCAGAAGAATCAACTAAATAATCTTTCAAATCCTCGGTAAAGGAAGGTGACCATAAACCTCAAAGCATCATTAGAACCCAAGGATAGGCTCGATAGTTGCAACCTGTACAAACTGACCACGTACAATACGTTACCACTAATTCTAGAATGCACACCACTGCACCTGTCCAACTAAGATGGAAGGAACTTCGTACCATGAAGAGCACTACTAAAATCAGGAATATCCCACCCAATACAGAGGTTAGCTAAGGATTAGGTGTCCAAGGCCAATAGCCGCATCCAAAACTGAAGTAAGAGAAGCTAAGTTGCCCACACCCACTGCCTCCTAGCACTAGGATGCTGCAACCAAATAGAAACTGCTATGAACCATCCGATGAAACCTGTCAAGCCATAATTCTGAACTCCAACTTCAAAACTGCCAACCAAAGCCTTTGTCAAACCCGTATACCGCCAATGAACCCTTAAGAACCCAAGCCAACTAGGCTTGAATATGCAAGTTGCCAACACCACCGCTGCTACCAAAACACAAACCAATCGATGAAAAACTCATTGCAATGTGTAGACGACTGAATCAAATCACCATTACATAATCCCAAAGCAAACCTTTGTTGCCACCTCAGTCTACTACTAAGACACATAAACACCAACACAGAGTCATCTCCCCCCTTTTTTGACTAAACAAAATCCTTCCATAGCATATACAGAACCTTACAATTTCTTTCTCAAGGATAAAAATTTGGAGTCACTACCTTAGTTACCAAACTTACGTTGTCAAAACTCAACAAGGCAGGAGAAAAAGGGGTCAGATGCCCGACTCGCCCAAAATGCTATGAATATAACCCAACCACGAGGTTACAGTCAACACTTAGTCAGAAGTGCTAAAGTCAAAACCCAATCACCATGCCAATATCAAGAGCTCATCCAGAGAACTACGATCAGAATTCGTTCCAACTGGAATTAGGGATACAAAAAAATACCCAACGGACAAGGAACTGGAGGAGACTATGGGAACAACCCACATACCTGCCAACCTCCTAAACTAATCAATAAAGAAGGTCGACTCTAAACACTCGAGAGGTCAAACCAATCTATGCACGCTAGCATAACCAAAATCTCCCAACTAAGACAAAATCTCAACTCTGGCACAACTACCGATAACACATCGAACAAATGCAAGAACCTCTAGCCATGCTAGATAATGGCCTAGGCAACAACCATCTAGGACCGCTTGAAAGGAAGACCCAAAGCAAGCCTAGAACCACAACAAACAGGGAGCGAGCTCTACAAAGCCTACTCACAAGCTACAACTCCGGGTAAAACACCTCACAAGGCTAACTCACCCACATACACTACTAAAGAATTAAACTACCAATAAAACAACACATTGATACTATAATTCAAGTAGCCAAACAACTATCGCACAGGCACGGCGCCATCGGCGCTGATGGCGCACACAGGCTAGCGCGATCGCGCTTCCTTGGCGCCATTGATGCTGAAGGCGCTGCCTGCAACAAAAACTAGCAAAACTCCAAACTCCCACGGGGAAATCCGGGCACAATTAAAACCCGATGCTCAAAAACCAATAGAGCTATTAGAGTGGAAACAACATTTCAGACTCAACGAAATTGATGAAACTTCCATACGAAGCTATTTCAGAAGAATGTTGACCCAAGTCAACACTAGCTAATGCCAACTAAACACCCAAAATAAGCCCGGCTCATCGGGAACCCGAACCAACCACCTACCTAACCCAAACTCGGCATTCCGGAGCTATAGGCACTGGCGAAATTTCCATCCGAGGCCATCTTCTCCGAATGTTGACCAAAGTCAATCAAACTAGCCCAACTGGCCTGAAAACACAGAACGAGAGAGAATTCCAAGCTGAAAAGTTCCCGAATCCCGACCAAAGGTTCCTCTGAGCCAAAGTCCACGCTCCGGAGCTAACGAAACTGTTAGAATTCGATTCCGAGCACGTTCACCAAAATATTTGGCCGAAGTCAACGAATTCAAAAGCCTAAAGCTCTAAAACAAGGAATGGCCAAAAAGACCAATCAAACGGCCCGAGCACCAAACTACCAGCCCCCACAAGCCATAAATGACTTGGGGCCACTATGGGCAAGCTCTAACGGTACAAGAACTGTGAAAACATGTAAATGACTAGGAGGGTCATTACACTCTGGCCCCGGTGTCATGATGACGTGAATCCTCAAATGTGCGGGCATAGTCTGTAATGGACTGGAATGACCGACCGCTAGCAACCAGAATCTCTGCAGGCTCTCTAAACTCTCTCCATAGCCCCCAAATAAATCTACGGACTCTATCGGCCTCAGTAGGCATAATCATGGCTCCAAACGGAGCAAGCTGATGGAACCGGGTCTCATACTCTGAAACGGTCATGGTATTCTGAGAAAGTCTAGTTAACTCCTCCCTTTGACGCTCTCGGTTGCTCTGTTGCAAGAACTTGGCCATAACGGCCTCATAAAACTCAAACCAGGTCAAGGGAGGTGATGTAGAAGGCCTGCAAGCAACCTGTGCCCTCCACCATAACTTCACTGGACCCTCCAGCTGATATGAAGTGTAGCCAACCCCGTGAGTCTCCAATAAGCCCAAATGGTGCAACATCTCCTCGGAGGTAGTGATAAAGTCATATGGGTCCTGACCCGATATACCAGTAAATCTTGGCGGTGCCAATCTCAAAAACCTACCCAAGCCCTTCTGCTCTGTCTCTGTTATAGTAGGGCGAGGAGCAAGAGGCTGGGCAACTGATGGAACTGGAACAACCTCAGCACGGGGAGCCACAGTAGCAGGCTGCGCTCCTGAACTCTGAACACCCAGGGCTACCCCCTGAGCGGATGTCTGGGCTGTCTCAGAAGGACGCTCCCCAATCATACCCAATAGCTGAAGTAACAAATCTCGAATATCCGAAGACTGAGCTTGTGCTGAAGCTGGCGTAGAAACTAATGCTGGAGATAGTACTGGAGCTGGTGATACCTGGCCTGCCCCCGAGTCCACATGCAGCTGCTCTGGAGCAAACTCTGGCTCGTAGTCATACTCGGGCTCTACCTCAACATTAGCAACCCTAGCTGGTGTCGCTGCTCTGCTGCATCCACGACCCCTACCTCTACCCTTGCGACCACCCCAACCTCTAGATGGAGTCAGAGGTGCAGGAGCAGGAGGCTCTCCTCCGCCAGAAGCTGCAGATTAGTGAACCAGAATAAGTGAGATTTCCATAAACTTTCAAGGTTACTACGCACGAGATAGAAACAAGGAAAGTCTAATTCTTACTAAGATGTCACTATAGCCTCTCGAAGATTGAGTACGGATGTCTCTACCCCGATCTGCAGGACTCTACTAGACATTGGCTGCTATACTGATGACACCGGGGAACCTAGGGCTCTGATACTAAGCTGTCACGACCTAATTTCTTGGTCATGATGATACCTACAACCCTCTAGTAAGCGAACTAATCCCCGTAGCCCAGAACGGTTAGTAATGGACTACCTTCTAACAGTTTAAATGGAAGAGCAGGTAAAATAGCAAAAGCAAGGGAACAAGATAAATAAATTAGATAACAAGGATAACATATATGAAAAGCAGAAACTAAACCAACCCAAAACCTGGTATCATAGCGTATAAAAGCGCAAACTACATAAGGAGTACAAGGGTCCAAAAGAAATATACATATACACAAGCTGTTTCCGAGTAATGACAGAGTATAGAATATACAAAAGAGAAACTAAATCAAGCTCTGAATGCCAAGAGCTCTCCCTCAGCCTGGATGGTCCAAAAATAGCACCTTGCACGAGTCTCTGGTGCTCTATCGGCGATGGTCCACACTAGGATCTGCCCTAAAAGATGCAGAGGGTAGGGTGAGCACCAAATGTGAAGCATAAGGTACCCAGTAGGTATCATAGGCCCACTGGGCACATATAAAGAAAAAGAGCAATACCAGACAGGGTAGAAACAATCAGTCACAGAAATCAACGAAAATGTACACAGGATCTAGCCCAGAGGGAAGACAACAGAAGGCAACATACAAGGATAGCAAATAGAATATATACACACAACAGGCACATGTGAAAGTAAGGACGATGCACCTGGGATCCTCAAAAAATAGTATATATGTAAATAAGTTCTAACAATGGGCGGTATACCGGTAACCTCAAGTATAAGGAAATGGGAGAGAAGAATAAAGGTAGACATGCTCGACATACAGGAGTTAATACCCAATCTAGTTATACAAACTCAATCCAGGAACTCACAACCTTACAGTAATCACACTCATACTCGACCGTAACAGGGAACGATATCAGAATAAAGTAACAAGAGTCTACCTACAGTCCCTTGGCCGCCCATACAACTGAGGAACACAATCAAGTGAAAACAAATCCTCCAGCATCCTATACTACCAGAGCGTACAATCAACACACAGAAAGCAAGGGTGGTATCTCAAAAAATGAATGATATGATGCATGAAAACCTCAGGGTGAAATAGAACCTCTGTATGTACCTCCTCCGGTGCCGATCGGGCCCAACAGACAGGTTCCATGGAAGGACACAGCCTGTATACCTATACTCCACCGTATACCCTTACCCCCGGCATACGCAGCCCAAAGCCTCAAGCCCAGAGAAGCAAGGTCCATGGAGGTCCCGAACCCCATACTAAAACTCAGAATCAAAATGTGTCCTCCAAAATTGAGTCCGGGTTCAAGCCAGTTGCTAAGTCTCAAATATGCTGCCTAGACCCTGTTTAGGACTAAAACAGTGAAAAAGATGACTCAAAAACCCTTCCAAGGGTGCCTGGTCATAACCGGGTCTAAAACAGTAGTAAAAACATCTCATATGCTCGACCCAGCCAAACCTGATATCATTTCAAATCAGTAAGGAAACTCAGCTAGCACTCCGACCCGGTCGAGTCTAGCAATAGTAGTAAATCATGACAAAACTATATCTTTAACCTTCTTTTACCCCAAGAAGATTCACGTATCAAGTCAAATCATTTCCAAATCCAATTTCATCAAAAATGGGCCCCCATTGGCCATGCAAGGTTTAGAAAATCAGTTTCCATAGGCCCGAAGCCAAAAACCATAATAAAATGTGGAAAAACCTCTTTATATGCATGGAAATGATATGCTCAACCCAAATAGCTGCCCGACAGCTCACAATCAACCTAACGGACCTGCACAGGCTCCGAAGCTACTCAACAAGCATTACAGTCTAGAAGGATATTTCTATATCCGGGACTCACGGATATTCCCAATAATCCCACCTTCTATGTTCCAGAGTCAACAAGACCTCACGGGGTCACAAGGGTAATAAATATATCAACTAATAGGAATACTACACACAATGGAGGAAAGAAATAGGATGAATCATGGAAAAGCAATCAAGGTCTGTGGTACCAACCTAATAACCCAACCCAAGAATGCCAACTAGTACAATTTTACCCGATATATGCGAAGTCTAGGGAGTTAAGTCATAACCTACCTGTCGTCTGACGACAAGCTGCGGGAATGACGATATCCGAGGCCGAGCTGCTCTGAGAAGCTCTGAACGAGAATCAAACTAATAAATTCATGAATAAAATGTTAAGACGAGTCTAACAATAGCCATATTGCTACAATTATAGCCGGGTCGATATTCGGGTCAACAGCGGACCCGTGGAGCCTGCTATCCAAAACCAAAAATAAAAAGAACCACGATGACCCCAACGATGCCAAGAAGGCATGCTCCAAATTTGAGCATAATTGGACAGGGTAAGGGCACCAAAACAGCCCGCCCAAGTTGGGGATTAAAGAATGGAAATTTCGAAAATAAAAACGGAAATTGGGCAAGAATTACTTACCAAAACGATGGAAAATCAGCCCAAGATGGATAAAACTTCACACCCACGAACATGCACAAGCTTAGGGGGCAAAATCTATCACAAAATCTAAGCTTTGGATGAGCATCAATGGAAGAATTAAGAGAAAAAACTAAGAAGGCAAGTTGGGGAAGATGATTTACTAAGAGGCGAGAACTATGGATAATCGATGAACAAATAATTCCACATGATTTAGAACTGAATTAGAGCAAAATGGTGGAGAGAATTTTGAGTTTTAGAGTGTGAAAAGTGAGGAGAAGGGCTGGAAAAAACGAAATGGCAGAAATAAATAGCTGTTGTCCGCGGCTGATTTTCTGCACTTTTTAGAAAACTCTACGGGGCATTCCGGGCACAATTGGAAACTGATATTCAAAAATCAATAGTGCTAATAGAGTGAAAATAATGTTTCGGACTCAACGGAATCGACAAAACTTTCATACGAGGTCATTTCGGAAAAATGTTGACGCAAGTCAACACTAACGAAAAGGAACTCAAAGGCTCAAAATGAGTGTGACTCACCCGGAACCCGAACCAACCATCTTCCTAGCCCAAACTCAACATTCTGGAGCTGATGGAATTGTCGAATTTCGAATCCGACACTCCAATCATCGAAAATCACCCAAAGTTACACTTTCAACTCCAAATGGCCTGAAAACTGAGAAAATAACACAAAACCCACACCGAAAGTTCTCAGGCCTCAACTAAAGGTCCAACTAGACCAAACTCATCGCTCCAGAGCTAATAAAACTATCAGAATTCAATTCCGAGCACGGTAGCTAAGAATGTTGACTAAAGTCATCGATATTCTAAGTTTAAAGCTCTAAAACAGGCGAACGGCTAAAACAACCAAACGAACGACCAGGGCACCAAACTACCGGTCCCAGAAAGCAATAAATGACTTGGGACCCTACAGGAAGGATCTAACAGTGCAATAAATACAAAAATGCAAAGATGATCGAAAGGGTCATCACATGGGAATACACTGGGTATGTTGTTTTGGTGTTGTTGTTGTAGTAGTAGTAGTAGTAGTACATACATAATAGTAGTAGTAATAGTAGTAGTAGTAGTAGTAGTATTAGTAGTATATCAATATAGATAATAAAGGAGAAAAAATTAAATATAATTAAGCCAAGTGAAAAGCTATTGAGAAGCCACTTGACAATTTTAAGATAAATATAATAATATTATAATAAAAATTTTGAACAAAAAGATTAAGAATATTTAAATTTAAAAATATCAGATTTTTAGAAGTTTTTTTTTTAATAGCTTAAAACTAGAAACTCATAGTTAAAGAGTCCTAAATAAACTATTTTTATTTCATATATTTATCCCTTTCAAATGTTATAAATTATATATAAATATTAAATAAAAGTTAATATTTTTATTTTTACTATATAATAAGTGATACTTTTCGTCGTTCATTTGGTATTTTCATAAATAAAAGCACAAGTGAGAACAAAATTTCTAACTTTCCTACATTCCACGTGTTAATTTGAGGACAAACCCATCTCCACCTAAACTTTGTCTGCTTTGTAAACCTTTTGTAAGCAAATTATATTATTGATGAGTTCTCTCTCTACCTTCTTCTCTTCTGTCTTGTTCTGTTTGTTACGAAATTTTATTTTTGGGTCATTAGTTGTGGTCAGGGGCGAATTTAGGTTAAAAAAATGGGGTACGAAAATCCGTGGTCTTCCCGTAAAACTAGATATTTTATGTATATTTTTAAAATTAGTATAATGTTAACTGATGGAACCCATGCTACAAGGAGACTAAAAGGTACACTTAGTTAAATGTTGAGCTATTTACCTTGAGGTCTAGGGTTCAATTCCCACTACAAACATATTTTCTTGTTTTTTTAGTGGTGCACCTATGTTCTAAAAATCCTAGAATCGCCTCTGGTTGTGATATTTTTTTTGAATTTCATTGGTGACTTTTTAATTTATTTGCTGCAGAAACGAACACTGAATGAGCCTCAACATTGCAAATCGGCACGTGTGGATATCATTTGGAGGAAACCCATTTCCTCGGCATCAAGGGAAAATTGAAACTACTTATTTATTTAGTTGTAGTAGTAATTGTAAAAATAATAATAACATAGGAAAATAACAAACAAATAAAAGAAAGAAAAGAATGAGAAAAAAAGAGAAAAAAAAACGTAGGAAAAAAGAGTAGTAATAAGGGATAAGGATGAGTAATAAACTGCTCCTCTTTTATTCTGTTATTGTTAACTATAAAAATAATTGAATTGATTTAAATATTTATCTCAATTCAAATATATAGATTATAAAAAAAATACGCATTGTATTTAAGGAAGAGTAATAAAAAGATCTTTTACAAAAAAATTGATATGATATTTGAATTTGAATTTAAATAAAATTTGAGTTGAAATGGAGTTCTAACTTCTTAACCTCACTTATATACTCCAACAATGATATACAATGTTAAGCTAGCTTCTTCTTTTTTTGTTATTGATCATTAGCTTTATGATGAATTTATTTACTTCATTCTTTAAAATTTTCATTTTCTAATTTTTTTTAATATTTTCTTTATTATTTTTTTATATGCATATGAGTGATGATCATATTATAGACTAATTTTTTTTTACTATATATAAAAAAATTATTCAAATTTTATTCATTTGATTTATGATAAAAATAAATACATTCGATTACGTAAATGATAAATAAGAAATCACCTTTAATTGAGAAGTTCAGTCCAAAACATTTAGCTTTTTAAATGTAAACTTTTGTTATTATTTTTATATTATTACTTTATTAAAATAAGTGCTCATATTATTTTATGTATTTTTTGTGATGATCTATTTATTTAATCTATGTTGCAGAAAAAATTTGGACGAAGACAAGAAGAATGAGCAACTGTTAACTCAATAGTTTTTATCCTGATGAAATTTTATTTATTTATTATTTCTTGACCTATTTAAAGTATTCTCTTCATAGTCATTTACATAACTGATATGTTTGCTACTTTATTGATTAGCACGAATTTTTTTATAGAGCATTCTATCCATATGTTGCATATGTAAATAGTTTCGTTTCTTTGAATTCGAATATATAATAATGCATGATTTAAAAATATTATAATAAATTTGTATTTAAATTTGAACTCTTTGAATTTTGATAATCAGTAACATACATTGGTTATTTTGAAATTTAGCATTAGTTTCAATTTATATTTGAATTATAATCGATATTAAGTTAATTAAAATCTTTCTAAAATTATGAAAAAGTTAAAAGTTAACTTTCTCATGCTTATCAGGAAAATAGTGTAGTTATCTTCAAATAAATTCACGTATAAATAAAGAAGCATATTTTTTTAAAAGAATCGTTTGTTCTACATGCTAAAATAAAGGAGTATATATTTTTCTAAAAAAAAAGAAGAAAAACCAAAAAAATAAATAATAGAATAGAGTATAATTATACATGATGTACACAGTTTACAATTTTTTTCCATAAAATGACTTCATGATTTTACTTTTTTCTTTAAAATTCATATTCAAGAAATTTTTGTGCATTATGAAATTATTCTTAGGACAAAGTTAATAATTTTTTAAAATTCTAATAAAAATAAAATTTTAAAATAAAATATGTGATAAAATTATATTCGATAAAGATAAAAGTGTTTAACTTGAATTTTAAATCATAACTACTTCTAACAGATTATATTATATTGGAGTCTTCTTCTAATCTATATTTCATATATTCTGTTATGCATAACAAAACTTATCTATTCTATTTTTTATATTTTGAAATAAATGAAAAGAAAATTTAATTGCTTACGTGTGTAACACACAAAAAAAGATTAATTCAAAATAAAATTAGAGAAAAATAACTAAAATACAGTAGAAAAAATGTACTAAAAAGGTGGGGTGGGGGTGGGGTGGGATAGGGTAGGGTGGAGATAATATTTTAAAAATATAATAAAGTAACTAGATAATATATATTATTATCCATAAATTTTAAATTGAACAGTTGTGAATAATAAAATAAAGATCTAAAAATAAAAGATTCACGAGAAAGTAAAATAAATATATTTATTTTATATTAATAAGAAGAACACTTGGTAATTATATAAAGCTAAGTGATACGTTATTATAAATCAACACTAACAATCTAATAACTTTAAATTGTGAACAGTATAATAAAAAAATATGAAACATAAAAGATTTTTGACAATTACATATTGTGCTTATTCATATAGATTTGATTATGGGTGGGGCGGGTTGGGGGCGCATTTCATTGAGAAAAAAATACGATAGTTGGAGTTTTTTTTTAAGGATATTATGATTTAACATGCTCGAACAAGATATTGTAATTAAAAATAATATTTTAATATTATCCGTGCATCGCGCGGGTACGTATACTAGTATCGGATAAAATTTTATTAACTGACATCGTTGGGTTGGGTTATTAGGTTAGTACCACAGACCTTGGCCGCTTTTTCATGTTTCGCGTCGTTTCTTTCCTCCGTTGTGTGTAGTATTCTCCATAGTTGATATTATCACCCTTATGGTCCTGTGCGGCCTTGTTTTGAATCTGGACCATAGATGGTGGGATTATTCGGGGGTGCCCGTGAGTCTCGGGTATCGTTATCGTGATATTTGGCTGGCTATCTGTGTTGTAGAGCGATTGGAGCCTGTGCAGGGCCGATAGGTTGATTGTGAGCTGCTGGGCAGATATTTGTGTTTAATCATATCATTTCTATGCATATAAAGAGGATTTACCTACGTTTTACTATGGTTTTGTCTTCGGTCCTACTGGAATTGATTTTCTAAATGTTGCATGGCCCCGAGGGCCCTTTTTCGACGGAAATGGTTTGACTTATCCTGTAGATTTTCTTGGGGTAAAAGAGAGTTAAATTATGATTTATATCACTAGTTTTACTATTAACGCTAGACCCGGCAGGGCCGGGATGCTAGTTGGGTTTCCTTACTGATTAAGATGGCTTTAGCCTCGATCGGACCGAGCAACTGAAACGACTTTCTACCGTTTTAGACTCGGTTATGCCCGGGCACCCTTGGAGGGGTTTTTGAGACTTTTTTTCCCACTACTTTAGTCCTGGACATGGTCTGGGCATGCATATTTGAGACTGGGTCTCTAGCTTAAACCCGAACTTGCTCCGGATGACATGTTTTGATACTGAGTTTTAGTATGGGGTCCGGAACCTCCATGGACCTTGCCGTTCCGGACCTGGGGCCTGGGGCTGCATGTGCCAGAGGAAGGGTATACGATGGAGTAGATGTATACGGGCAGTGTCCTTCCATGGAACCCACCTGTTGGGCCCGATCGGCATCGGAGAGGGTACATATAGAGTTACGATTTCACCCTGAGATCTACATGCATCATATCATTCATTGTTTGAGGCTCCACCCTTGTTTGCTATTTGTTGAGTGTGCGCTCCGATTGTATGGGTGGCCATAGGGTTTGTTTTCACTTGTTTGCGTTCCTCGATTGTATGAGCGGCCGGGGGACTGTAGGTAAACTCATGTTACTTTATCGCGGTGTTAGCCCCTGCTATGGTTATACTCATGAGATTGTATACTGCTAGGTTGTTAGTTTATGGATTTGAGATTAGTATGATTAGTTTCGATATTGATCCATGTTTCCGAGCATGTTTACCTTTATTCTCCTCTTCCTTCTCTTGCTCTTGAGGTTACCAGTATACTGTCCACTTCTAGAACTTATTATGTATATACTGTTATTGCAAGGATCCCAGGTGCGTCATTTCTTACTTTCACCTGTGCCTATTGTGTATATATTCTACTTGCTAGCCTTGTATGTTATTTATGTTGTCTTCCCTCTGGGCTAGTTCCTGTGTACTATCTCGTAGAATTTTGTGACTACTTGTTCTTCTATTCTGTTTGTTACTACACTTTTATCTTATATGTGCCCTGTCGGTCTATGATACCTATTGGGTACCTTATCTTTCACATTTGGTGCTCATATTACACTCTGCATCTTCTGGTGCAGATCCTAGTGTGAGCCATCGCCGCTAGCTCGTGGGAGACTCGTGCTTGGAGATTTTGGACCGTCTCGGACTGAGGGTGAGCTCTTGGCGATCGGAGCTTGACTTTATTTTGTATTTTATATATTTGTACTCTCATAGCTTCAGAGACATTATATATGTTATTTTGGACCCTTTGTACTCCTTATGTAGATCCGGCTCTTATGCACTATGATACCAGGTTTTGGGGTTTGGTTTAGCTTCCGCTTATGTATATATATCATTAGGTTGGTATCACAGACCTTGACCATTTTATTCATGTCCGCCTACTTTTGTTCCTCCGATGCTTGTAGTACTTGCTGATACGTCTTATTTACCCTTGTGGTCCTGTGAGGCCTTATTGACTCTGAAACATAGAAGGTGGGATATTGGGAATGTCCGCGAGTCCCGGGCATAGAATTATCCTTCTAGGCTGGTTATGCTTGCTGAGTAGCTATGGGCCTGTGCAGGGTCGATAGGTTGATTGTGAGCTGCTGGGCAGCTATTGTGTTTGATCATACCATTTCCATGCATATAAAGAGGTTTTATCCATGTTTTACTACGGTTTTGGCTTCGGGCCTACTGGCACTATTTTCTAAACCTTGCATGGCCCCGAGGGCCGGCTTTTATTGGAAATGGTTTGATTTAACTTGTGAATATTCTTGGGTAAAAGAACGTAAAATTATGATTTATATCACTAGTTTTATGATTAACGCTAGATTCGGCAGGGCTGGGGTGCTAGTTGAGTTTTCTTGCTACTTGAGATGATTTTAGAGATATTTTCCCACTACTTTAGTCCTGGACAGGGTCTGGGCATGCATATTCGAGACTGGGTCTCTATCTTGAACTCGGACTTGCTTCCGGATGACATGTTTTGATACTGAGTTTTAGTATGGGGTCAGGGACCTCCATGGACCTTGCCATCCGGGCCTGGGCTTCGGTTGCGTGTGCGGAGGAAGGGTATACGGTGGAGTAGAGGTATACGGGCAGTGTCCTTCATGGAACCTACCTGCTGGGCGGATCGGCACCGGAGGAGGTACATACAGAGATACCATTTCACTTGAGATCTTCATGCATTATATCATTCATTGTTTGAGGCTCCGCCCTTGTTTGTTGTTTGTTGATTGTACGCTCCGGTAGTATGGGATGCCGGAGGGTTTGTTTTCACTTCTTAGTGTTCCTCGGTTGTATGGGCGGCCGGGGGACTGTAGGTAGACTCTTGCTTTTTACTTACAGAATTGTTCCCTGTTACGATTAAGTATGAAATTGGTTACTGCTAGGCTGTTAGTTTCTGGATTTGAGATTGATATGAATAGTTGAGTTTGATTCCTGTCTCTGAGCATGCCTACCATTACTCTTTCCCTCTTCTTACACTTGAGGTTACCGGCATACCGTCCATTTCGTAAACTTATTATGTATACACTGTTATTGCAAGGACCCCAGGTGCATTATTTCTTACTTTCACCTGTGCCTATGGTGTATATATTCGGCTTGCTGGCCTCACATCTGGTTATGTTGATTTCCCTCTAGGCTAGTTCTTGTGTACCTTTCGTTGATTTCTGTGACTACTTGCTTCTATTCTGTCTGTTACTACGCTTTTATATTATATGTGCCCAGTCGGCCTATGATACCTACTGGGTACCTTATGCTTCACATTTGGTGCTCACCCTACCCCCTGCATCTTTGGGTGCAGATCCTAGCGTGGGCCATCGCCGTTAGATCACTGTGATTCGTGCTTGGAGATCTGTTGGGGACTACTTCAGACTGAGGGTGAGCTCTTGGAGATCGGAGCTTAGCTTTAGTTTATCTTCGGCTTTATGTACTCTATTACCATTCAG
This sequence comes from Jaltomata sinuosa, assembly GCA_003996215.1. Classification (NCBI taxonomy): domain Eukaryota; kingdom Viridiplantae; phylum Streptophyta; class Magnoliopsida; order Solanales; family Solanaceae; genus Jaltomata; species Jaltomata sinuosa. The sequence continues at coordinate 214,791 of QJPP01004364.1, forward strand.
AGACATCTGTATATGTTGTTTTGGAGCATTTGTATTCCTTATATGTAGTTCTGGCTCTATACTATGATACCAGGTCTTGGGGTTTGGTTTAGTTTCCGCATATGTATATATATATTCCTGTTATCTATTCTCTTCATCTTGTTCCCTTACTTTTGCTTATTAAACTATTCTTTCGCTCAATTGTTAGATAGTAGCCCATTACTAATTGTCCTGGACTACGGAAATTGGTTCGCCTACTGGGGGGTTGTAGGTGCCATCATGACCGAGAAATTGGGTCGTGATAGCTTGGTATCACAGCTCTAGGTTCACCAGTGTCATCGGTATAGGAGCCAATGTCTAGTAGAGTCCTGCGGATCGGGGCTGAGACGTCCGTACTCAATCTTTGGGAGGCTACAGTGACATTTTAGGAAATTTGAATCTTTCATTGCTTCTGTGTCATGCGTTGAACCCTTGAAGTTTTTGTAAATCTCATTTGTTCTACTTCATTCTTCCGCAGATGGTTCGTACGATATCATCGGCATCACGCGGAGATGAGCCTCCCACTCCAGCTAGGGGTCGAGGACGCCCTCGAGCAGCGGCACCTGCTAGAGCTGCTAGAGTTGAGATAGAGCCCGAGCAGCATGTGGATCAGGGGGCAGCCCAGGTACTACCAGCTCCAGCGCCCACTTCTGTGCCAGCTCCATCCGCAGCTCAGTCTCCAGATATTCAGGGATTACTATTACAGCTTTTGGGTATGATTGGAGAGCGGCCTTCTGAGGTAGCACAGACATCTGCTCAGGGGGCAGCCCTGGGTGCACAGAGTTCAGGAGCGCAGCCTGCTACTGTGGTTCCCCGTGCGGAGGTCATTCCGATCCCATCTGTTGCACAGCCTCTTGCTCCTTGCCCAGCTATGACAGAGTCGGAGCAGAAGGCATTGGGTAGGTTTTTGAGGTTAGCACCTCCGAGGTTTGCTGGTACTTCTGGACAGGATCCACATGACTTTATTACTACCTGTGAGGAGATGTTGCATCATTTGGGTTTGTTGGAGACTCACGGGGTTGGTTATACTACCTATCAGTTGGAGGGCCCAGCGAAGTTATAGTGGAGGGCCCAGGTTGCTTGTAGACCACCATTGTCACCTCCTTTGACCTGGTCTGAGTTTTATGAGGCCTTTATGGCCAAGTTCCTACCTCAGAGTGATTGTGAGCATCGCAGGGAGCAGTTTACTCACCTTATGCAGGAGTCTACGACTGTCTCGGAGTATGAGACCCATTTTCATCAGCTAGCACCGTTTGGAGCTATGATCATTCCTACCGAGGCAGATAGGATTCGCAGATTTGTATAGGGATTGAGGCCAGAGATCAGGCAGCCAGCTGAGATATTGATTGTCGATGGTCAGTCATTTTAGGCTATCGCAGATTATGCCCATACTCTGGAGGACTTACAGCGACATGATCAGGGGTCCAGAGATAAGAGGCCTCGATATCAGGGTGGCTACAATGGTTCCAGATATGGTGGTAGAGGTTCTATCCAGTGGGGCCGGGCTTATCATCCACAGGAGCACCAGGGTCAGTCCAGCCGACCTGTTCAGGCTTCCCTTCAGACTTTCGGTAGTACCCAGTTCGAGCAGGGTCAGAGCAGCCATCAGGGATATAGCGGCCAGTCTTCGAGGGGTACAGTTTCTGGGGCATCAGGCCGTGGTGGTTATACGGGATCTGCTGGTTCATCTCGACCGAGTAGGCCGCCAGGGGCTTGTTTTACTTATGGTGTGATTGGTCATTTTGCTAGAGATTGCCCTTAGCAGGGTACAGTTCAGTTGGCCGAGCCTTTACGAGCAGTTCAGCCTCCGGCTAGAGGGGTGGTCGTCAGGGTAGAGGTGGTGCTCCTCGCGGCAGATCAGGTGGTAGGGATGGCGGTCGGGCAGGTGGAGGTCATCGTCAGTTTTACGCGGTCCCTAGGAGACCAGAGGCAGAGGCCTCAGATGCTGTGATTACAGGTACGATCTCTATGTGCCATCAGTCTGCTATGGCTTTATTTGATCCTGGATCCACTTGTTCATATGTATCTTCCTACTTTGTGCCTTGTTTGGGGTTGGCTAGTGAGCCATTATCTGTTCCTGTTTCTATTTCAATCCCAGTAGGAGGTTCTTTAGTAGTGGATCGGATTGTGAGATCTTGTATGCTATCTATTGGTGATTCAGAGACTTGGGGTGATTTGATGATCCTTGATATGCTAGATTTTGATGTGATACTGGGCATGGACTGGTTATCCCCTCACCGTGTGGTTTTGGATTGTTATGCCAAGACCATTACCATAGCTGTGCCCGGTGTATCCCCGGTTGTGTGGTAGGGTTCTGTTAGCCATGCACCATCTGGGATCATCTCTTGTCTTCGAGCTAGGAAGTTGATTTTCCGTGGGTGTTTAGCTTATCTAGCATATGTCCGAGATGTTAGTGCTGACCCTACTTCTCCTGAGTCTGTTCATGTGGTTAGAGACTTCCTCGATGTGTTTCCTACCGACCTGCCAGGCCTTCCACCTGAGAGAGATATTGATTTTGCTATTGAGTTAGAGCCGGGCACTAGGCCCATTTCTATTTCTCCTTATCGTATGGCTCCTGCTGAGTTGAGGGAGCTTAAGGAGCAGCTCCAGGATCTGTTAGCTAAGGGGTTTATTAGACCTAGTGTGTCACCTTGGGGTGCTCCTGTTCTCTTCGTGAAGAAGAAGGATGGGTCAATGCGCATGTGTATTGATTATCGGCAGCTGAATAGGGTGACAGTGAAGAATTGGTATCCGATGCCGAGGATTGATGACTTATTTGACCAGCTTCAGGGTTCAGTCGTGTTTTTGAAGATTGATTTGAGGTCTGGCTACCATCAGTTGAGGATTAGGGCGGAGGACATCCCTAAGACAGCATTCAGGACACGTTATGGCTATTATGAGTTCCTGGTGATGTCTTTTGGGTTGACTAATGCCCCCGCAGCCTTTATGAACTTGATGCACAGGGTTCTTGGCCCGTATTTGGACTCATTTGTGATAGTTTTTATAGACGACGTCTTGGTATACTCACGTAGTGGAGATGAGCATGAGCAGCACTTGAGAGTTATACTCCAGACTTTGAGAAATCATCGGCTTTATTCCAAGTTCACAAAGTGCGAGTTTTGGCTTGAGTCAGTTGCATTCCTAGGGCACGTGGTGTCTAAGGATGGGATTAAGGTTGATCCAGGAAAGATTTCAGCGGTTTGTGAGTGGCATAGACCTAGTATTGTTACTGAGGTTCGCAGTTTTATTGGGTTAGCAGGTTACTACAGACGCTTCGTTCAGGGATTTTCTTCCATAGAAGCACGCTTGACTATGCTGACTAGGAAGGATATCCCATTTCAGTGATCGGATTAGTGCGAGGATAGCTTTCAGAGGCTTAAGGCCTTATTGACTTCAGCTCCAGTTTTGACTTTGCCGATTGAGGGTCAGAGCTTCTCCGTGTATTGTGATGCTTCTGGGGTTGGTCTTGGTTCTGTTTTGATATAACAGGGTCGAGTAATAGCATATGCGTCGAGGCAGCTGAAGGTTCACGAGCGCAACTACCCCACTCATGACTTAGAGTTGGCGGCGGTAGTTTTCACGCTCAAGATCTGGAGGCATTACCTATATGGAGTTCACTGTGAGATCTTCACTGATCACCGTAGTCTTCAGTATATCATGAGTCAGCGAGAGCTGAACTCAAGACAGAGGAGATGGGTCGAGTTACTGAAGGACTATGACTTCACTATTCTTTATCATCCAGGCAAGGCAAACGTGGTAGCGGATGCCTTGAGCAAGAAGGCAGTGAGTATGGATAGCCTAGCTTCTCTTTTAGTTTCAGAGCGACCGTTGGCCTTGGACATCCAGTCCTTGGCTAACCGTTTGGTTAGGCTTGACTTGTCGGATCCTAGCAGAGTTCTCGCCAGTGTTGAGGTTCGTTCTACTTTGATTGATCACATTCAGAGCCATCAGTTTGAGGATCAGCAGTTGTGTGACCTTCGTGATCAGGTTGTTCAGGGTGAGAACAGTCGGGATACTCTAGATTTAGATAGGGTTCTGAGGTTTGATAGTCGCCTTTGTGTTCCGAGGATTAGTGATTTGATTCAGTTCATACTTCATGAGGCACATTGTACTAGATACTCCATTCACCCTGGCACAGCAAAGATGTATAGAGACTTGAGACAGCTTTACTGGTGGACTGGTATGAAGCGGGATATAGAGGAGTTTGTATCTCGGTGCTTGAACTGTCAGCAGGTTAAGTTCGAGCACATGAGACCTGGTGGTTTGATGCAGCGACTTCCCATTCCTGAGTGGAAGTGGGAAGGGATTACTATGGACTTCATTGTTGGTTTACCTCGTACTTCTCATAGGTTTGATTCCATTTGGGTGACCGTTGATAGTCTGACTAAGTCAGCATACTTTATACAAGTTCAGACTTCTTACGGGGCGGAGAAGTTAGCTCTGATCTACATTCGTGAGATTGTTCGATTGCACGGGGTCCCAGCTTCTATCATTTCAGACCGCGGCACTCAGTTCACATCTCAGTTCTGGAGGGCTATTCAGCGAGATTTGGGTACAGAGGTTCAGCTTAGTACTTCTTTCCACCCTCAGATAGATAGCCAGTCCAAGAGGACCATTCAGGTCCTGGAGGACATGCTTCGGGACTGTGTTCTTGACTTTGGAGGTTTGTGGGATCAATTTGTTCCCTTGGCAGAGTTTGCTTATAATAATAGTTTCCACTCGAGCATTGGCATGGCACCTTTTGAGGCCTTGTATGGTAGGCGTTGTAGATCGCCGATTGGTTGGTTTGATGGTTCTGAATCTAGGCCACAGAGTACAGATTTGCTTCGAGATTCCTTAGACAGAGTCCGACTGATTCAGGATAGACTTCGGGCAGCCCAGAGTAGGCAGAAGAGCTACGTTGATCGTAGACTTCGTGCCTTAGAGTTTAGTGTTGGTGACTTGGTGTTTCTCCGTGTATCGCCCATGAAGGGCGTGATGAGATTTGGCAGGCGGGGCAAGCTTAGCCCCAGGTACATTGGGCCATTTGAGATTCTTCAGAGGGTTGGTAGAATTGCCTATCAGCTAGCCTTGCCTCCGATGTTTTTAGTTATACATCCTGTATTTCATGTTTCGATGTTGCGTCGGTATGTCTCAGATGAGTCTCATGTGTTATAGTGGGATTCAATTCATTTGGGTGAGGGTTTAGCCTTTGTTGAGGAGCCGGCTATTTTGGCCATAGATATCAGGAGATTGAGGTCTCGAGAGATCCCGGTTGTTAAGGTTCAGTGGAGGCACCGTCCAGTTGACGAGGCCACCTGGGAGACCGAGAGAGATATGCGGGCTCAGTATCCACAGCTGTTCGAGACTTCAGGTACTTTCTTGTCCTTGACTTTCGAGGACGAAAGTTTTTTTAGTAGTGGATGATGTAATGACTCTTCCGGTCATTTCCGCGTATTCATTTTTCTTGTACTGTTAGAGCTTTCCTGTAGCGACCTCAAGTCATTTATGGATTGCTGGGACCGGTGGTTCGGTGCCCTGGCCGTTCGATTGGTCGTTATGATCAATTCTTTATCTTAGGAGCTGAGTATCAAAATCGTGCGATGGTAAATTATGAATCTAAATTTAAGAATTTTATTAGCATCGCGCGTATTTGAAAATATTTTATTTTAAATTTGAATATGGTAAAAATTTATATTTCATTACCTTTTTAAAATATGTTAAATGTTTATGAAAAATACTTTAGTTATGATATAATTGGGTATGTATTTATTTTATAAGGTTTTTATACATTATAATATTTTAACGGAGATAGTAAAGTTAGTTATGTTGAAAATTATTATTATAATATAGTAGGTTTTATTTAAAATGACTTTCTATTAATTATGGCATATTTAAAAGTTATATATATTTTATCATGAATTTATGCAATACCCGAATATATATAAAATGGAGAAGAAGTTAGGTGGTACGTGGAGGGAGTGGAGGAGTGCATTAAATGCTTAAAGAGGAGGCTGCCACTAATCATTTCATTAAAGTGTCAACCATCTCTTTTATATATTTAAAAACACATATGTATATATGTTTATATTAGTACTGCATAACCTTTACTTTATATTTTCTTCATTCTTCATTTGTAAAGAGAAAAATATCTCTCGAGGGTGTTGCAACGTATAGGAGTATACATGTCTAATACGTTGAGGAGATTTGGTTGAAAAAAAATGAAGTTTGACGTTATATTTGATCACCAAAAGGAAATCAATTATCTACGTCAAGTTATTCAAGCCTGAGTTCGAGTTTGATTTTCATTTCGGGGATTTTTCGGAGAGGTTCGAGCTTGTCATCGGACGACAGGTAGGTTATGGTTTAAACTCCCTAGACTTAGCATATATCGGATAAAATTGTACCAGCTGGCATCCTTGGGCTGGATTATTAGGTTGGTACCACAGACCTTGACCGCTTGATTCATGTCCGCCTACTTTTGTTCCTCCGATGCTTATAGTACTTGCCAATACATCTTATTTACCCTTGTGGTCCTATGAGGCCTTATTGACTCTAGAACATAGAAGGTGGGATATTGGGAATGTCAGTCCCGGGCATAGAATTATCCTTCTAGGCTGGTTATGCTTGCTGAGTAGCTATGTGCCTGTGCAGGGTCGATAGGTTGATTGTGAGCTACTGGGCAGCTATTGTGTTTGATCATATCATTTCCATGCATATAAAGAGGTTTTATCCATGTTTTACTACGATTTTGGCTTCGGGCCTACTGGCACTATTTTCTAAACCTTGCATGGCCCCGGGGGCCCGTTTTTTATGGAAATGATTTGGAAATGGTTTGATTTAACTTGTGAATATTCTTGGGTAAAAGAAGGTAAAATTATGATTTATATCACTAGTTTTACGATTAACACTAGACTTGGCAGGGCTGGGGTGCTAGTTGAGTTTTCTTGCTACTTGATATGATTTTAGCCTCGGTCGGACCGAGCACCTGAGATGACTTTCTACTGTTTAGACCCGGTTAAGCCCGGGCACCCTTGGAGGGGTTTTTGAGATATTTTCCCACTACTTTAGTCCTGGACAGGGTCTGGGCATGCATATTCGAGACTGGGTCTCTATCTTGAACCCGGACTTGCTTCCGGATGACATGTTTTGATACTGAGTTTTAGTATGGGGTCAGGGACCTCCATGGACCTTGTCATCCGGGCCTGGGGCTTCGGGCTGCGTGTGCCGGAGGAAGGGTATACGGTGGAGTAGAGGTATACGGGCAGTGTCCTTCCATGAAACCTACCTGCTGGGCCGGATCGGCACCGGAGGAGGTACATACAGAGATACCATTTCACTTGAGATCTTCATGCATCATATCATTCATTGTTTGAGGCTCCACCCTTGTTTGTTGTTTGTTGATTGTACGCTCCGGTAGTATGGGATGCCGGAGGATTTGTTTTCACTTCTTTGTGTTCCTCAGTTGTATGGGCAGGCGGGGGACTGTAGGTAGACTCTTGCTTTTTACTTACAGAATTGTTCCCTGTTACGGTTAAGTATGAAATTGGTTACTGCTAGGCTGTTAATTTCTGGATTTGAGATTGATATGATTAGTTGAGTTTGATTCCTGTCTCTGAGCATGCGTACCATTACTCTTTCCCTCTTCTTACACTTGAGGTTACCGGTATACCGTCCATTTCGTAAACTTATTATGTATACACTGTTATTGCAAGGACCCCAGGTGCGTTATTTCTTACTTTCACTTGTGCCTATGGTGTATATATTCGGCTTGCTGGCCACACATGTGGTTCTGTTGATTTCCCTCTAGTCTAGTTCCTGTGTACCTTTCGTTGATTTCTGTGACTACTTGCTTCTATTCTGTCTGTTACTACGCTTTTATCTTATATGTGCCCAGTCGGCCTATGATACCTATTGGGTACCTTATGCTTCGCATTTGGTGCTCACCCTAACCCCTGCATCTTAGGGTGCAGATCCTAGCATGGGCCATCGCCGTTAGATCACTGTGATTCATTCTTGGAGATCTGTTGGGGACTACTTCAGACTGAGGGTGAGCTCTTGGCGATCGGAGCTTAGCTTTAGTTTATCTTCGGCTTTATGTACTCTATTACCATTCGGAGACATCTGTATATGTTGTTTTGGAGCGTTTGTATTCCTTATATGTAGTTCTGGCTCTATACTATGATACCAGGTCTTGGGGTTTGGTTTAGTTTCCGCATATGTGTATATATATTCCTGTTATCTATTCTCTTCATCTTGTTTCCTTACTTTTGCTTATTAAACTATTCTTTCGCTTAATTGTTAGATAGTAGCCCATTACTAACTGTCCTGGGCTACGAGAATTGGTTCGCCTACTGGGGGGTTGTAGGTGCCATTATGACCGAGAAATTGGGTCGTGACAAATTTTCTCAGGCCTCATATAAATAGATGTTCAACGAGACAACAAACGACCACATTCGGTAAAGAAAACTACCGATAAGAATGCTAGACGTCGTAAAATGTATGATCAAAAGACAGCGGCTGAAAAGATGACATTGTTATCTCAACGATGACTTAAAATCGAGGATCAACAAGTGCTCGTCTTCTTCAAAATAGCACTTCTGAAAAGGTAATACACTCTACAATATCATCTTATATCTATCCAGTTGTCAATCCTATAACATAGACTACACCAATTATAGCAGCTTCTTGCTCTCTTTCACAAACTGGTGCGCCAAATCTTTCTTCTCTTTTTATAATTTAAGTTTTAAGTTGTTGATGTTGGCTGCACTCATGTCTTCCGCAGTAAATGACCATGGAACTTCTCCCTCATTAGTTATTTCGGGAAAGGGAACGAATATAGTTCAACCTATTTCTGTCTTTGAAAAAGGCAAGTACAGAAGCTTATATTTTCTACACCAAGTTAAGCATAGTCTATGTCAACACATGACTAAAATATGTTTTCGAATCAGGTGAAACTTCAGGGACATTAAATGAAAAATTATCATCTTATATCTCTCCAGTTGTCAATTCTATAACACAGACTGCACCAACTACAACAGCTTCTTGCTCTCTTTCCCAAACAGGTACGCCAAATCTTTTTTCTCTTTTTATAATACATATATGTGTATATATGTGTGTGTGTGTGGCTTTCTTCCTGTATAAGTAAATTTTCCCTAGCAATATTCAGTTTTAAGCTGTTGATGTTGGATTTGCTCATGTCTTCCACAGTAAATGACTATGGAACTTCTCTCTCATTAGCTATTTCGAAAAAGGGAACAAATGTAGTTCAACCTATTTCTATCTTTGAAAAAGGCAACTACAGAGGGTTATATTTTTTACACCGAGGTTAGGCATAGTTTATGTAACACAAGACTAAAATACATTTTCGAATCAGCTGAAACTTCAAGGACATTAACTGAAAAATGCACTCCAGCATATGAACCAGCTCTGACAGAAGGTTAGTCTGGCTATCACATCTTATCTATTTTTCACTACCATATCTCTTTCTGGGTTATCTATTTTATATACGTAAAATACGCAGGTCCTGTAGGGCAAAAGAGAATTTTGACGAATATTAGTCAACTCCGATATGATTATGTTTCGCTAAAAATGGTTTCCAATTGTAAATTTTGTTCTGCAAAAAGGGTTTCAATATGAATCTCTTGGGTTTTGTTATACTACTGGTACAGTGAAGTTACATTCACATCGAATGCCAGCATGATTACGGGATTTATACTTGAGCAATACCGTAGAGTCTATACATTTTAGAACATATATTAGAACATATAATAATTTGTTTGCATTTACATCACTGAGTGTGAATTATGATAAAGATATAGCAAAAAGAAATTATGGTGTTTATACATTCAGAGTTCAGGGACAGATGTATCACATGATAAATGATTTATATCCTGGAGATCGAAAACTGAGAAATTTATAGTTATACTTTTATGACAATGAGTTATCAATTAGAATGGACTGCTCTAATAAAATAAATGAGTCATTTGTTCAGGAACTAATTGATATTCTAAAAGCTAATCCATACTCGATGTTTCTTCGATCATTGATAGATATTTCGAACTTACAAAACTTTCATATAGCATTGAAATGTGACTTCGGATTGGATCAACGAGTATATAATCTGCCTACTACTACTGAGATTGCTACAATATGGATTGACTAAAATGACCATGATGGTATTTTCGCACCACATGTTCAAATTTATACTCACAGCAATAGAACTCAATGAGTTAACTACTATTTCGGCTGTTATGATCCCCTACAGTATCCATTGTTATTCCTATATGGCCAAAGTGTGTGGCACTGCGGTATTAAAATTTTTTGTAACACAAAACAAAATTCTAGAGGTTGTATTTTATCAGAATGTGAACAATTACCGAGTATAAAAAATTTCACTTCTGTTGATGGATATCTTGATATGAAGGCTCAAGCTTTGGAGAAAGGAAAATGAAAAAGAGATTCAGTTTCAGTATGCAAATACTATTGCTACAAATTTCAGCTAAGAAATCATAACGAAGATGAAATTCTACATACAGGAAGGTTATTTCAATAATACTCAGTTGATGGATATATAAAGTTGGAAACTCAGAGGCTAGATTTTATTTTTTTCAATCAAGATTTGTTTAGAATGGATGTATTACAAGGACTTCTTGACATCTTAAGACTCGGCGAACGAGATGCTTCTAACATTGGAAGAGAAACATTTCTATCAAATTCTTTTATAGGTACCTAGAGATATGCGTCAACGTTATATGGATGCTATTGCATTGGTTCAACATTTTGGAAAACCTGATCTATTCATAACTACGACATGTAATCCGTCTTGGCCCAAAATTAAAGAACATCTTGCATCGACTGATGAGGCATAAAACAGACCTGATTTGATTAGCCGAGTATTTAGGGCAAAGATCAAAGAACTGAAGCAAGATATATCAAAGTGAAATATCTTTGAAAAAGTTCTTGCCTTTATGTACACCATCGAATTTCAGAAACGAGGTTTACCCCATGCTCATTTTCTTATTATCCTAAGTAACGATTACAAATTGTTGACACTTGAGTCTCACGATAGTATTATCAAAGCAGAAATACCAGATGCTAATGCAAAATATCTACATTCTCTTGTTCTGAAACATATTATGCATGGTCTTTATGGTAGTTTAAATCCATCAAATTCATGTATGAGAAAAAAAGGTTATTGCAAGTTCAAATATCCAAAAAATATTGTTGAGCAAACATCAAAAGGAGATGATTCTTATCCAATCTATCGCAGACACTGGAGAAGCTATAAAAATAAACAAGCAACATTTAGACAACTCTTGGGTCATTCCATATAATTCGTATTTACTTTGCAAATTCAACTGTCACATAAATGTTGAAGTTTGCTATGACATTAAAGTTGTGAAGTATTTGTACAAGTACATTTGTAAGGGACATGATAAAATTGCATTCTCTATACAAAATAATGATACAAATATTGAGATAGATGAAGTAAATGAGTATCGATCAGCTAGGTGGGTATCACCTCCAGAGGTTATATGGCATATTTTTGGTTTTGCAATTAGAAAAATGCATCCAAATATTTATCGTCTTCAACTACATCTCAAAGAAGAACAATTTGTTTCCTTTAAGAGCAATATGGATATAAATACGATTGCCAACAATCCAATGATTAGAAAAATGATGTTGAAAGCATTCTTCTATATGAATAGAATTAATGGAGATGCCAAAGAACTCAATTTATTGTATAAAGAGTTTCTTGAATGCTTTGTTTGGTCCTCGACTGATAAATTTTGGGCACGCAGAAAATAACGTTCTGTTGTTAGCCGCATTGTAACATATCATCCAACAGAAGGAGAACGATATTATCTTAGATTATTGTTGATGCATGTGCGAGGACCAACATCATATAGGGATCTTCGCACAGTTAATAGAGAACCTTGTAGTACTTTTAAGGAAGCCATGGAAAAAAAAGATTATTATATTGCGATAATAGCTTAATAGAATGTATGTCTGAAGTAGCAAGTTATCAGATGCCCTATAGTTTAAGGCATTTATTTGCCACTTTACTGGTATTTTATAATCCTATAAACCCAAGAGAATTATGGGAGCAATTTGAAGAGCCGATGTCTGAAGACTATAAGTTATTACCAACTACTGGAAGGGAAAAAATTCAATATCAGGTTTTGAATTATATCAACGATATTTTACATTCTATGGTCATAATGTAAGTGAATATGAACTGATTCAAGAGACCATTAGACCTTTTATGGAAGCAAAGGACGCAAAGAAATACATTTTGAAAAAACTATCATTGTTACCAAAGAGGATATATTGTTACATACAAAATTAAATAAAATTCAACTAGCAGCATATAATGTGATTATCGAAAGAGTATTTTCGCACAAAGCAGGAGCTTTTTTTGTAGATGGTCCGGGAGAAACTGGGAAAACTTTTTTGTACCGTGCTTTATTGAAAACTATAAGATCTATGGGATATATAGCTTTGGCATCGGCTACCCAATTAAATGTAATCTGTTATTCGGAATTGGTTTTTTATTATGAAGTAAAGGATCTGTTGGTTGGAATGTTGGTCACTGACCTTATTTTGTCTTCTCTTCCCCCCCCCCCCCCCCTTCTGTCTTTGTATGTACCCACTTTTACGTTGAATGACGATTTATCTGCTCACCTATTTACTATTTTGTTTTATGGAGTAATATCTTTGGTGTTCATTTAATCATTGTTCTTTTTTCATACGCAACTCTTGATTCTCTTGTGACGATAAATTTTGTAGCACCATTTAGTCACACAATAGCACAAGTTTTGTCTTATAGGAGGAATATTGCCTCCAATAGGAAAATGAGAGCTGATGCTTCTTGTGAATCATAAATTACACATATGATCACATTAAGGTTGGAACTGATATTTGGATTCAACTGGTGCTTTGGGCCCGTGCTCAGCACGGGTTTCACCCCGATAGTTTGAGGAACTTTTGATCGTCCTGTTTGCCGATCGAAAAAGCTCAACTTTTTACATTTTTATTAGTTGCTACTTGCTACATAAATAGTTGTTTTATAAAATTTTAACTTGACTTCACTATTTTATTTTTTTACATTAAAATTAATTAAGGGATCAAAAAGGTTAAATTGACACATGCTATTCATTTGTCGGTAAGCTTTATCACGTAAAAGTAAAATTTGATATTTTATATTAAAATTTAGATATTCAAAAATTATACGAAATATACTATAAATTACAAATTTTGCCATATCAATATGACTAAAAAAAATAACATTCTAAATGTTTGTCAAAATTTATACTCCCTCTGTCTCATTTTATATGAGTTACTTTGACTTGGCACGAACTTTAAGAAAGAAAGGAAGACTTTTGAAACTTGTGGTCTAAAATGAGTCTTAGATGTTTGTGTGGTTGTAAATCATTTCATTAAGGGTAAAATGAGTATTTTAAAGTTAAATTGTTACTAAATGTAGAAATATGTCATTCTTTTTGGGACTGACTAAAAAGGAAAGTGAGTCATATAAAGTGGGACAGAGGGAGTATCGTTTAACTCTTAAAAAGAAAACTATGACAACTAAAAAAGAATGGAGGGAGTAATATATTTTGATTATTCAGATATAAATAATTAAAATTCAAATCTATTTTTTTTTTGGATATAAAAAATGACACATAAACGTAAAAAAAGAATTTCTTCAAATTTCAAATATAATTTATAAATTTTAATTTTACTATTTAAATATTGGGCCCGGGCTTAGAACGGGCTATCCTTTACTAGTAAGTACTAATATATAAGAGGCTTCAGCTAAGGATATTTATGAAATTTCCAGATTTACTTGGTTTAGAGAATTTGTACTTTCAGAAATTATGTGTGTACCACATATGTTTTGGACGAAAAGACCAGTTTTTATTTAAAGTCTCAATTGTTGGCGCCGTACTTTTGAGAAATATTCATACCCTTTTATTTTTTCTTCATTACGGGTTGATACCCTTGGTATTACAGTAAACCTGGTAAACTTTTGTGAGCTTTTTTAATGATCCAAAAGTATCACATGACTTAATAGTGGCGTCATTAATAGTGTAGTAGTACATAGCAGCTTTTTGAGGTTCTTTTTTTTTGCAGCTACGTGTCCTTTATTCACATGTCTAATTTTATAATATTGGTCTAATTTTTCTTTTTCTCTATAATTAAATATCTCTATTTTAATTTATTTGTCTGTTATATATATAAAAATTACATTAAAAAATTTATAAATTATAATAATTAATAATTTAAAATATACAAAAAAATATAAAAAAATTTTAGTTAACTCTCAAAATTTTATCTCTACTACGTAAATTAGGACAAATGAAGTAACATATATTAACTGAAAATGACATAAAAGTTATTATAAATCACAATAATTAACAACTTAAATATCTAAAAACCTTACAAAAATCTTGGGTGACTCTCAAAATTTCATCTGTGCCACATAAGTTGAAACAAAGGGAGTAATGTATATTATGTGAAAATTACGTAAAAAGTACTATAAATCACAATAATTAACAACTTAAAATATCTAAAAAAAATATAAAATTTTTGATTGGCTCTCGAAACCCATTTGTGTCACATAAATTGTGACAAATGAAGTAACATATATTATGTGCAAAAATATGTAGACAACAACAACATACCCAGTATATTCCCACCAAGTGGGGTCAGGGGAGAGTAGAGTGTACGCAGTTCGTACCATTACCTCAAAAGTGAGGTAGAGAGGCTATTTTCGATAGACCCTCGGCTCAAAGCACAAATAATCTAGAAAAAGAGCATAACATAAGAACAAGAAATAATAGGCAGTATAAATACAACAGAATGTGAGATAAACAAGACTACCATTGTCACGACCCAACCTACCGGGCCGTGCGGGCGCCTACTCTAACCACCTAGATAGACGAACCCTCACCACCCGTCCAACAAGTAACTCGCGAAAATTAAAGTAAACCATTAATCGGTCCATTTTTATACGTGAGAAATTCTTTTACAGAAAATGTTCATAAAATAGATGACTTAAAGAATTTGCGGAAAATCTTTACAACCTTTAAAAAAACACCCTCTATAGGACCTAGTCTAAGCAGGTATAAGAGCTACTACAAGATTTATACAGAACATGTAAAAGAGACACAACTTTTGTCATGGAATCGAAGGACAGAAGCTGCTGGAGATCACCATCGTCATGTATCCTATGAAACATCACCAACTCTGCAACCAGACTATACCAAAAAGGTATAGCAAGAGTAGAGTGAGTACAACCACACGTACTAGTAGGCATCATCGGTCGACCCAAATCCACACGTACCATCATATAGGAAAACAGGGAAAAATATGAAAATAAACATTATAGCTCCCTCCTTCACCTTTAGCCTTGACCCTGACATCTAGGACTTCCCAAGTCTCACTCATAACTAGACTTCTCAAGGTCGCCTTGTCACCCAGACTTCCCAAGTCACCTTGTCACCTATACTTCCCAAGTCACCTTGACACGTAGACTTCCCAAGTCACCTTTAACCTATACCCCAGTCAACTACCTTGACTAAATACCCAGACTAAATCTGGCCCACTGCCCAACCAAACCACTTATATCCAAGTATTACCTACCATTTTCCAGATTTTCCCAGACCTCTAGGACAGCTTTACCACCTGGTTATATTAACCAATAACCACACCCAGACTCTCAGTCTTCCTCTATATTTACCAACCACATGCAATTCACCTAACAACCATTGACACCTTCAATGACCACCATAGAGCTACATCTAAATTTCTTCTTGGATCACATAACCCGGACCCTCCAAGGGTCCTCCATCCACACCTAAGTATTCAACAGACTACTCCAGTCTACACCAAGACCCACCCTTAGCTTATTAACCATGATAATTCATGACCGCTATTATTACACTTAATGATATCAATTTATGAGCACATAACCTCTTTTAAATAGTCTCAATCCACCCGGATCCCCCTCACACATCTAGTGTTAACATGACAACCCGGTCTACACCAAGACCAATTAATAACCAACGTAATAACCCGGTCTACACCAAGACCAACTAATAACATAATATAGCAACCCGGCCTACACCAAGACCAACTCACAATATACTACAACAACTCGGCCTACACCAAGACCAAACTAATAACATAATATAGCAACTCGGTCTATACTAAGACCAAACTCACAATATACCATAAAAACCCGACCTACCCCCAGACCAATTCACAATATACTACAATAACCCGGCCTATACCAAGACCAAACTAATAACATAATATAGCAACCCGGCCTATACCAAGACCAAACTCACAATATACCATAACAACCCGGCCTACACCAAGACCAAACTAATAACATAATATAGCGACCCGGCCTATATCAAGACCAATAAACACAATACAATTATATCAATGCAATAATGCAGTAAAATAAACCCGTACCAGGCGTGGTACCAGAGCCAACCGTTAGTATTATCCCGTACCAGGCGTGGTACCCAAGCCAACCAATTGTTATACCCGTACCAGGCGTGGTACCCGAGCCAACTGTTAGTATTATCTCATACCAGGCTTGGTACCCGAGCCAACCGTTAGTATCCCGTTCCAGGCGTGGTACCCGAGCCAACCAAATATAAATTAATCCACAGTCAAATAATGAACAAACAACTTGTAAAATCAATAAGCAACACACCGTTTAATCCACAGACTGTAAAACAGGACCCTTAGACATTCTAAATAATTCTTCTAAGCAATGTAATTCATACAAACACTTAGATAAGAGTACAAAAATATACAACATTAACAGGAATCGTAAGCCATCACCTACCTTTTTTCCCTAGTATATAACTTAGCCTCGACCTTCGTCCGAAGACTAAACAGACTCACCCCTTATTTACAAAAAATGAACGGTTTTCCTTTTTAGCATAATTTAACAACCACATTAATTTCGGAACTTGCATAAATAATAACAATGTGAATTACCACTCCTTAGCCCTTAGCAAAACCAACACTACTTATCATGCTCTTCATATTCCCGAAACCTCACCTAGGAGTTTCCCATTTTCATACTCATTTAGTTATTCTTGCAATTCCCGGTTCCCCGAACCTTCCTAACATCCCAGTCCATGAGCCCTATCATCTTATCATACCAGGACAACATAAATAGCCCCAAATAATTATCAATATCCCACAATTTAATCCAACCAATTCCTAGCACACACATAACCAACACCGAATCCACCAAACTCCGTGCCCGGAGGCCTAATCATGGATTCTCCTTTTCCACTATACAATAAGTACAGAATGTAAGCAGGTCTATCTACTCAATGAAAACCTAGCCTACATGGATGCCAAACAGCTGTTTCATGCCCTTTATGGCTCCGTGAAGGCATTCCCTGATGGTTTTGCAGGCCTGAATCCGTGGTTTCGCGTCCTTTTTACCGGAATTCCTCCTCCCCATGGCTCCCAAGTCCTGGAGCAGCCTAGGAGGGTTTTTGACATAGCTCTCATCTATTTTTGGGGAAGAAGGGAAGAGAATGAAATTAAAAAACCTATTTTCTAGGTTTTCTGGTCCCGTTGCTCCGCTATAGCGGTCCTCGCTTCGCTATAGCGGTACCGCCAAAGTGGAGTCAACCTCTATGGCGGAGGTTGACCGTCTTGACTTTCGCTATAGCGGTAATTATTCCACTATAGTGGAGGTAGCCATGGCGGAGCAGTAGCGCTCATCACAGACAGAAACTCGGAAAATTCCTGAAAAGAGCCTTTTTTACAACACACCTTGAATCCCCGACGTTCTGGAATAACCCCTTCGAGTTAAACTTGATTTCAGGAGTTCTACCTACCCGAATTCACTTCTGAAGAGTTCCCCAGACTACTCTATGCCTTAGCTAACAAAAAAACTAGCTTGCAACAAGATACATTGCCCAATTTTCACCCGGATTGCCCTAGACCATACCTCGCTCCAAAAACAGCCGAGACTAGCCTAGCCCAGAATTTTCAACTCCCAAACTCGAAAGTTTTTTCGACTCGAAACTTGGCACGAAAGATTTACCCATAACGATGAACCTGGTCATTACAACAGATATCAATTTACCCATCGTTCATCCCCGAATGATCTCTAAGGCAGAAAGAGAAGAAGGAGCCCTCTCTCTGGACCTTAACGCTCTTGTCATGACAGCATAAATAAAATAACCTTATGCAACCCACTGAAACTTCTGAATCCCTTGGTGTACCCATCTCAATTAAAATTTAGCTCACTCCCGCTCTTATCAAGAAATTCCTTCCTTCGAGTTGCATAAGGCTAACTAGATTACCCCTCCCCGAGTGCTCAAGAAATCTGGGGCCTCATTGAAACACCGGAGCCAAAGAAACTCAACTAACGAGCAACACAGTTTTTCCCTGCCAAGGGGACTAGATCCCACCATGGCGATCCCTTTCCCACTATACCCAGAGTTCTACTAGCCCGAACTCCATTCCGGAAGCTTTCTACGGGGTACTATGCCCTCACATATCATAATATCACCTTACTCCTAACAATATTGTGCCCCGAGATACCATGTATCTCCAAATCACGCAACGGCAAAAATTCCATTGGAACTCATCCTAGCTTGAGGTTTCGTCAACTCTCGTCTTAGGGGGAATTCAATTCGGGCGATTACACCCTAACCAATGCTATGGAGAGCACATTCCCACCACTCAAAGAATGGTAATACCGGTATTATCACGACCGACAGAAGGAATAACCATGTTAAGGGATTCATTTAATAACTCTATCCCCCCGACTGACCTTACCACTAAGGGTCATCAATAATAAAACAAGTCAATAATCGCCCTCACAATATAAGCCTATGAGCAGTGTCCCACACTACTCAACCAATTACGGGTCATTTGTCAAATTCTACATGAGTGACTATTCCCACCAATGGTCCATCATAATTTTACTAATATCCCGGGCTACCATACCTACCCTTTCCTTTTTATCGCGCATGGATACTAAATTTTTGACAAATTCCCTTATACGTATACTATATTAGCTAAATCGTTGGTTCCCTTGTCTTACCTAGCAACTTGCAGCTTAATACTTGCTTTTACCTTGCCCCCGGAAAGGAATGAAAACATGGGAAAACAGAGCAGGCTTTCTGCCTCGCGCACTTCCGCTATAGCGGTCCCGATAGTAACAGTACATGAAATTTTATTTCCAGCTAAATGCACTCATCCCCCTTCCCAGTTACCAATGTCTAAACCTATAAATCACGCCATGGTCTTAAACCACCCTCAAGACCATTCCTGCCATTAACGCATCGCAATTCAACATGACACATCATAAATTACAAAGAAATCACAACAACAATTATTTCCCAACAATATCTTCCAGCCATTACACACTAATGACTCCCTTGTTCCCATGGTTACCAACCAAGTTCCGACTGTCCTGAAACCGAAGTTTCCCTACAGTCATAGTTCTCAAGCCCTTATCATCCTAACCAATGACAAGCTTTTTATGCAGTACCACTTTTTAAATCAAGACATTTAACAGCTTATCACCACCCAAGGTACACAGAATTTTCAACTTAAAGACCCTCTGTAGACTCAACATGCACGGCAGGCAACAATTTACATACACTTCAAGTAAGTCACACAAATATTGTATAACACAACAATTCAACTTCAAGTCACAACCAAATCAATCATAACCAAATCAAGTCACAACCAATTCAAACCACACAGTTTAACCTTCATTCGTACCATGGATGACCATTAGCCGATTATCCACGCTTGTCATAGTCTCTCAGGCCAGATACCAATTGGAACCTTCCCAGTTCTAATTTTTCTCTTGCTTGTCTGGTCGTAACCGAAGTACCACGACCTCCTTTACCTTGCGGAGATACCAATTGGAATTGAGAGATACCAATTAGACTCAACCCGTACAAGCAAGTAAGCGAACCGCATGAAAGAATAAAATAAGGGAGATGCTTCCTAGAATGCCTCATAGCTCCCCAAAGATTAGATGTGGACGTTAACACACCAATCTGTAGGACTCTATTCGACACTTTACTCTTGTACTGGGAGACCGGTAACCTAGGCTCTGATACCATCTGTCACAACCCAACCTACCGGGCCGTGCGAGCACCTACTCTAACCACCTAGATAGACAAACCCTCACCACCCGTTCAACAGGTAACTCGCGGAAATTAAAGTAAACCATTAATCGGTCCATTTTTATACGTGAGAAATTCTTTTACAGAAAATGTTCATAAAATAGACGACTTAAAGAATTTGCGGAAAACCTTTACAACCTTTAAAAAACACCCTCCCTAGGACCTAGTCTAAGCAGGTACAAGAGCTACTACAAGATTTATACAGAACATGTAAAAGAGACACAATTTCCATCATAGAATCAATGGACAAAAGCTGTTGGAGATCACCATCGTTATGTACCTATGAAATATCACCAACCCTGCAATCAGACTATACCAAAAAGGTAGTAATAGTAGAGTCAGTACAACCACACGTACTGGTAGGCATCATCGGTCGACCCGAATCCACACATACCATCATATAGGAAAACAGGGAAAAATATGAAAATAAATATTATAGCTCCCTCCTTCACCTTTAGCCTTGCCCCTAACATCTAGGACTTCTCAAGTCTCACTCATAACTAGACTTCTCAAGGTCGCCTTGTCACCCACACTTCCCAAGTCACCTTGTCACCTAGACTTCCCAAGTCACCTTTAACCTTTGCCCCAGTCAACTACCTTGACTAAATACCCAGACTAAATCCGGCCCACTGCCCAACCAAACCACTTATACCCAAGTATTACCTACCATTTTCCAGACTTTCCCAGACCTCTAGGACAGCTTTACCACCTGGTTATATTAACCAATAACCATACCCAGACTCTCAGTCTTCCTCTATGTTTGCCAACCACATGCAATTCACCTAACAACCATTGACACCTTGAATGACCACCATAGAGCTACATCTAAATTCCTTCTTGGATCACATAACCCGGACCCTCCAAGGGTCCTCCATCCACACCTAAGTATTCTGTACTGCTAGGTAGAGACTTGCAGTCTAGGGAAGCCTATTGACTTGTTGCATGTTTTCTGTACTGGTACTTGATTTGTTGTACTGAATTATACACTGCTTATTTGGAACTGGCTGATGATCTTACCAGTACACAGTGGTGGTATACTGATACTACACTTGCTTTTTCTTCTTGTGAGTACAGGCAATCTTCCAGCGGCTGAGACGCGGCCTCATCTGTAGTACCAGCGTTCCAGACTTCAAGGGTGAGCCGCTTGATCGAGCTACCTTGAATCTATCATTAATGTTGTAGCCCATTTGTTTCGGGCTTAGACTATTTCCTTATATTTTTGGGGTTGCATCCCTGCACTCTAGACATTGGTAGAATTGTTTGGTACTGCGACTTTCGAATTCGAGGGGGTAATTTTTGCAGGTTAACTTAATGAATTTTATTATTATCATCATTGAATTGCTAGTTTACTTTTATGCACTGGTTTTGAGCTGTTAGAACGATTAAGTTTGGGGAAGTGATGGTTCGCGCACCCGGGGGTTGGGTGAGTGCCACTCACGGCGGTCTGGGTCGTGACACTTTCCCTCTCAAAAACCAAAGTGATACTCAAAATAGCTCAATTTAGTTCAAAACTCATCACAACAGTAGGAAAACCTCTTTTCAAACCCAAAAGCCTTTAAAAATCATTTTCATACTGTACCAATGATATGTCATGCGATATTAGTATGAATGTTCACAAGCAGAGGAATAATCACGCCATCAGATCAAACATGGCAAAAGTACCCTCCAAAACAAGAGAACTGACCTGGAATCCATCCAAATCCTAGTCATGGCCTCGGGCCCACAGTTACACACCATTATAAAGTAAAGTGGCAAAGCAGAAAAATAAAGCAAAAAATGACGGCAAGCTCCATTCTATCTCTAAAACCTCCTAGAAACATGCTAAGGATCTTAGACTAGTCACATAGAAGAAACAAGCTCCTAGGCTAAGGATAACATGCAATCCTAGACTAAAAACCCGAGATGGCCAATTAATCATGATAAGCATCATTAAAGCCTAAAGTCTATCTAAAATCCAACCTAGTATTCCAGTAACATATAAATATATATAACCTAACTAACTTAGTCTAGAAGGTAAACCGTAACCTACCTCGAGGCCAAACTACAAGCATGAACCATCACTCGTATGCCTTCCCCTTTCGAATGGCCTCAGAAAGCTGCCACGCTATCAAAAACATAAACTATGAGTCAAGACGAGTCCAACGATACCCATATTGCTACATTATAGCAAGAACGTTATTCGAGTCAAAAGCGGGCCTGCAGGGCCCACAACCCAAAACCAAAAATGAAAAGAACTACGATGACCCCAACGATGCCAAGAAGGCATGCTCCAAATTTGAGCACAATTGGCCAAGGAAAAAGGGGCCAAAACAGCCCGCAAAGGTTGGGGTTTAAAGAAAAGAGTTTCGGAAATTAAAACGGAAATTCGGCAAGAATTACATACCAAAATGATGGAATTCCAGCCAACACGAAGAATTCACCACCCCAACGAGCATGAACAAGTCGTAAGGCAGCCACTACAACAAAACCCCAAGCTTGGGATGACGGCATCAATGGTTGAATTCAAGAAAGTCTAGGTGGAGAAGAAGCTTACCAAGGGACAAAGGATGACGAAAAATCCGCGGAAAAACGACTCCCCAAGTGTTAGAATCAATATGGAGCACTTTGTTGGAGAGAAATCAGAGTTTTAGAGTGAGAAAGTGTGAGAAATAAAGTTGGAAAAATGAACTTTCAGCTATATATGCGACTTTTAGAAAACTCCGCGAGGTGTTCCGGGCACAATCGGAAATCGATATTCAAAAACCAATAACGCTAAGAGAGTGGGAACGATGTTCCAGACTCAACGGAATCAACAAAACTTCCATACGAGATCATTTTGGAGAAATGTTGACCCAAGTCAACACTAACGAAAAGGAACTCAAGGGCTCAAAAGGAGTCCGGCTCACCCGGAACCCAAACCAACCACCTCCCAAGCTCAAACCCAACATTCCGGAGCTGATGTTGCTCATCGATCATCAAAAGTCACCCGAAGTTACACTTTCACCTCCAAATAGCCTGAAAACTGAGAAAACCACACCAAACCCAAACCAAAAGTTCTCAGGCCTCGACTAAAGGTCCAACTAGACCAAACTCATCGCTCCGGAGCTAACAGAACTGTCAAAATTCCATTCCGAGTATGTTAGCTAAGAATGTTGACCAAAGTCAACCCTACCAGCCAAACTAACTTCAAAAACACACAAAGCCACACAAAACCAAACCAGAAGCACTCAGGCCCAAACCAATGGTCCCACTAGACCAAAATCCCCGTTCCAGAGCCAGCGAAACTGTCAGAATTCGATTCTGAGCGCGTTAACTAAGAAAGTTGATTAAAGTCAAAGATTTACTAACTTACAAAGCTAAAACAAGAAATGGTCACAATGACCTATCGAACGGCCCAGGCACCAAACCGTCAGTCCTCGAAAGTCATAAATGACCTGAAGCTGCTGAGAGAAAGCTCGAAAAGCAGAAAAGCATGAAAAATGGAAAATGACCTGGAGGGTTATTACAACATCCACTACTAAAAGAACTTTCGTCCGCAAAAGTTAGAATAAGGATAGTACCTGAAGACTCGAAAAGATGAGTATAACGGGTCCGCATATCGATCTCGATCTCCCAAGTAGCCTCCTCGACAGGACGATGCCGCCACTGAACCTTAACTGACGAAATTTCCTTGGACCTCAACTTCCTAACCTGCCTGTCCAAAATGGCAACAGGCTCATCCTCAAAGGCTAAGGACTCATCCAACTGAACCGACTCAAACTAAAGCATGTGCGACTCATCCGTAATGTACCAACGCAACATAGACACATAAAACACCGGATGAACACTAGAAAGAGCAGGAGTCAAGGCCAACTCATAAGCAACCTCTCCAATCTGGCGAAGGATCTCAAATGGACCAATGAACCTCGAACTAAGCTTACCCTTCTTCCCGAACCTCATCACGCCCTTCATGGGAGATATCCAAAGGAACACACTGTCACCAACCATAAACTCAAGATATCAAACTCTCCGATCAGTATAACTCTTCCGCCTACTCTGGGCAGTATGAAGCCTCTCCTGAATAACCCGAACTCTATCCATAGAATCACAAAGCAAATCAGTACCCGACGGTCTAACCTCGAAAGCATCAAACTAACCCATTAGAGATCTGCACCGCCTACCATACAAAGCCTCAAATGGAGCCATCTGGATGCTAGAATGGTAACTATTATTATATGCAAACTCTGCCAAGTCCAACACTGGTCCCACTGACCCCCAAAATCAATAACACAGGCTCGCAACATATCCTCCAGAACCTGAATGGTACGCTCTGAGTGGTTGTCTATCTGCGGATGAAAGGCAGTGCTAAGCTCAACTCTAGTACCCAACTCTCTCTAAATAGACTGCCAAAAGTGTGAAGTGAACTGAGTACCTCAGTCGGAAATGATAGAAACTGGCACCCCATGCAAATGGACAATCTCTCGAATATAGATCTGGGCCAACCTCTCAAAACTGTAGGAAGTTTGAACTGGCAGAAAGTGAGCAGACTTCGTGAACCTTTCCACGATAACCCAAATAGTATCAAACCTCCGCAAGGTACGTGGCAATCTGACTACAAAGTCCATGGATATACACTCCCACTTCCACTCTGAAATGGGTAGGCGCTGTGATAAACCACCTGGACTCGGGTGCTCGAATTTCACCTGCTGACAGTTCAAGCACCTGGATACGAAAGCTAAAATATGCCTCTTCATCCCACACCACCAGTAGTGCTACCTCAGGTCACGATACATCTTAGCTGCCCTGGGATGAATGGAATATCTAGAGCAATGAGCCTCCTCCAATATCAATCTGACCAAGTCACCAACTCTAGGAACGAAAATGCGACCCTCGATCCTCAGAACACCCTCTGAATCTAAAGTCGCCTTCCTAGCCTCACCACTCGACACCTTGTTGCGAATGATCCTCAATATCGCATCATCAAACTGTTGTGCTTGAATATGCTCCAACAAGAAAGACCTAGCCTCCACATAAGCAAGAATACGGCCCAGCTCAAAAATGTCAAGTCGGACCAACCTATTAGCCAAGGACTGGATGTCCCAAGCTAAAGGTCGCTCCTCCATAGCTAAGAAAGACAAGCTACCCATACTCACCGCTTTTTGGCTCAAGGCATCCGCTACCACATTTGCCTTGCCCGGATGATAGAGAATAGAAATTTCATAGTCCTTCAGTAACTCCAACCACCTACGCTGCCTCAAATTTAAATCCTTCAGGCTGAAAAATATACTGAAGACTATGATGGTCAGTAAAGATCTCGCAATGCACGCCATAAAGATAATGCCTCCACATCTTCAACGCGAAGACTACCGCTGCTAACTCCAAGTCATGTGTGGGGTAGTTCCTCTCGTGAACCTTCAACTGTCTGAAAGCATATGCAATAACCCGGCCCTGCTGCATCAACACACAACCCAAACCAATACCCAACATATCACAATATACGGTGAAACCCTGACCCTCAACCGGAAGAGTAAGAATCGGAGTTGAAGTCAATAAGGCCTTGAGCTTCAGAAAGCTCACCTCGCACTCATCTGACCACTGGAAGGGAACATTCTTCTGAGTTAATCTAGTCAAAAGAGCTGTTATCGAAGAAACTCCCTCCACAAACAATCTGTAATAACCTGCTAACCAGATGAAACTACGAACCTCGGTAGGAGAAGTAGGCCTAGCCCAATCACGAACTGCTGTAATCTTCGCCGGATCTACCATAATCCCATCCTTGGACACTACGTGCCCCAAGAATGCTACAGACTCAACACAAAATTCACACTTAGTGAATTTGGTGTACAACTGATGGTCTCTTAAGGCCTGAAGTACCAATCTAAGATGATGGTCATGCTCCTCTCTACTCCTCTCTAAATCAGAATGTCGTCGATGAACACAATCACAAACGAATCCAAGTAGGCACTGAACACACGATTCATCAACTCCATAAATGTTGCTAGGCATTAGTCAACCCAAAAGACATGACTAGGAACTCATAATGGTCATATCGAGTCCTAAATGCAGTCTTTGGGATGTCCTCAGCCCTAATCCTAAACTGGTGATAACCGGACCTCAAATCTACCTTAGAAAACACGGCTGCACTCTGTAGCTGGTCAAACAAGTCATCAATACATGGCATCGAATATCTGTTCTTAATTGTCACCTTATTTAACTGAATGTAGAAAATACATATGCATAGACCGTCCTTCTTCTTCACAAATAGAACCGGAGCACCTCACGGGGACACATAAGGCCAGATAAACCCTCTATTCAACAGATCCTGGAGCTGATCCTTAATATTTCTCAACTCAGCAGGTGCCATCCAATATGGCGGAATAGAGATAGTCTTGATGCCCGGCTCGACATCGATACCAAAATCAATGTCACGATTAGGAGGAAGACTAGGAAGATCAGAGGGAAATATGTCTGAATACTCGCAAACCATAGGAACACACTCAAGAGGAGGTGTGGTGGCACTAGTATCACGGACGTAGGCAAGATAGGCTAAGCACCCCTTCCCAACCAATCGTTGGGCGCTCAGAAAAGAAATAACTCCCCTCGACATGTGGCTATCGGCTCCCTTCCATATGATAAGAGGGATACCAGGTATCCAAAGAGTAACAGTCTTGGCGAAGCAATCCAAGACCGCATGATAAGGGGAAAACAAATCCATGCCCAAGATTACATCAAAATCAACCATATCAAGGACAACCAAGTCAACCCAGGTGTCATACCCTAAGATAGTCACCACACAGGCCCGGTACACCTGATCCACTACTAAAGAATCACCTACGAGAGTAGATACACGTATAGGCACAGGCAAGGACTCACAAGCAGACCCCAGATGAGTAGCGTAATAAGCAAATGCATACGAGAATGTAAACCCCGGATCAAACAAAGCAGAAGCAGACTGATGACAAATGGAGATTATACCTGTGATCACAGCATCTAAAGCCTCGGCCTCTGTCCAGCTCGAAACTGCATACATGTGACCCCGACCACCACGACCACCTGACCTATCGGACTGATGACCACCTCTAGAACCCTGGGGACCACCCCTACTACCCTGTGAGCCACCTCTAGCTGGAGGTGCTGGAGCCCTGGGGGCTTGAACCAACTGATCATGTCGCCTAGGATGCTCTATCGATGGGCACTCTCTAGCAAAGTGGCCTATCTCGCCATACTCATAACAACGTCGACCCTGTGAACTCTGCTGTGAAGGCCCGACCATATCAGAACGACCACCACGACCTGAGGACCCTGAATGACTGCCTTGGGGAGCAAGAATGAGACTCTGGCTACTCTGACCCTCAATAGTTTGTAATGCCGCCTGAACAGTCTGGCTCGGCTGGAAGCGCTGCTGGTGCTGACCTCTACTATAGTAGCCCCTACCACGCCCCTGTGAACCGCTGAAATTGCCCTGATGGCGGGGCCTCTTATCGCTGCCCCCTTGGGACTCGCGACTATACCCTCAATAGTACAGGCATGATCAACCACCTCCAGAAAGTACTGACCAGATGCTACCATACCCTCCATAGTTAAGCGAAGATGCAGAGTCAAACCTCGAACAAACTGGCGTACTCTCTCATGCTCAGTGGGCTCCGTACCTTATCCACGAGGGTCTACTAGACACTTGCTCTTGTACCAGTGAGATCGGTGAACTTAAAGCTCTGATACCACTCTGTCACGACCCAAAACTGGCCATGATAGCGTCTACATAACCCCCAGTAGATAAGCCTAACCCAAACATGCGTAAAGCAATAAATAAATAATTAACTAAAGAGAAGCGGAAGATATAAACAAAGGATAGGGCCAAAAGCATATATACATACCAGTGTACAAAATATACAAAAGATGTCCCTAAAGTGACTGAAAGACAAAATGACTCAAACACCAACCCGGACCTGGTGTCACTAGTACAAGAGCGGCTAAGCAAGGAGTAGCTATACAACAATCTTTGTCGATCCAAAATACAAAATATAGATAGGAAATACAAGATGGAAAGCAAGTAAAGTCTCTAAAAGCGCCGGGAGCTCACCGCGATCCGAACAGCAATGGGCCTCGAACGATAGGAGATCAGCGAGGGTGGCTCATACTAGGTGTTGCATCAGAAAAAGAAATGCAGAGTGTAGATGAGTACCAAGATAATGGGTACTCAGTAGGCATCATAGGCCGACCGAGCGCAGAAAGATAATATATAAATATAGATTACAGGAAAGCAGCTAACTATATAGGGATCCTCCTGAATCTAGTTATAAAGCCAAAGACATGCCAATGAACAAACAAAAAGAGAAAGGAAAACAAGTACAAGCCAAATTAGAGTCAATCCACGTGCCATGGCAAATGCAATGTGATGCACGATGATGCATATATGAATGCAATATAATATAAACCCGGAATATCGCATCGGGCGCCCGTAATACCTCATCAGACTATACATATGTATATGAAGTAATAATATACCCAGAATAACGCATCGGGGGTCCGGAATACCGCATCGGACTAATATGTATATAAAGAGAGTAACATTCCCGGAATAACGCATCGGGGGCCTAGAATACCGCATCAGATCATAAATTTATATATAGAAAATAGTAGTTCCTCTTTCCCTCTCAAAAACCAAAGTGATACTCAAAATAGCTCGATTTAGTTCAAAACTCATCACAACAGTAGGACAACCTATTTTCAAACCCAAAAGCCTTTGAAAAATCATTTCCATATTGTACCAATGATATGCCATGAGATATGAGTATGAATGTTCACAAGCAGAGGAATAATCACGCCATCAGATCAAACAGGGCAA
Source organism: Jaltomata sinuosa (assembly GCA_003996215.1). NCBI lineage: Eukaryota > Viridiplantae > Streptophyta > Magnoliopsida > Solanales > Solanaceae > Jaltomata > Jaltomata sinuosa. The sequence continues at coordinate 243,789 of QJPP01004364.1, forward strand.
AAGTACCCTCCAAAACAAGAGAACTGACCTGGAATGCATCCAAATCCTAGCCATGACCTCAGGCCCACAGTTACACACCATTATAAAGTAAAGCGACAAAGCAAAAAAATAAAGTGAAAAACGACGACAAGCTCCATTCTACCTCTAAAACCTCCTAAAAACATGCTAAGGATCTTAGACTAGTTACACAGAAGAAACAAGCTCCTAGGCTAAGGATAACATGCAATCCTAGACTAAAAACCCGAGATGGCCAATTAATCATGATAAACAGGATTAAAGCCTAAAGTCTATCTAAAATCCAACCTAGCATTCCAGTAACATATAAATATATATAACCTAACTAACTCGGTCTAGAAGGTAAACCGTAACCTACCTCGGGCTGAACTGCAGGTATGAACCGTCACTCGTGTGCCTTCCCATTTTGAATGGCCTCAGAAAGCTGCCACGATACCAAGAACATAAACTATGAGTCAAGATGAGTCCAACGATACCCATATTGCTACAATTGTAGCCGAGTCAAAAATGGGCCCGCAGGGCCCACAACTCCAAACCAAAAATTAAAAGAACTACGATGACTCTAACGATGCCAAGAAGGCATGCTCCAAATTTGAGCACAATTTGCCAAGGAAAAAGGGGCCAAAACAGCCCGCAAAGGTTAGGGTCTAAAAAATGGGTTTCGAAAATTAAAACGAAAATTGGGCGAGAATTACTTACCAAAATGACAGAATTCCAGCCAACACGAAGAATTCACCACCCCCAACGAGCATGCACAAACCGTAAGGCAGCCACTACAACAAAACCCCAAGCTTGGGATGAGGGCATCAATGGTGGAAATCAAGAAAGTCTAGGTGGAGAAGAAGCTTTTCAAGGGACAAAGGATGACGAAAAATCCGCGGACAAATGACTCCCCAAGTGTTAGAATCAATATGGAACACTTTGTTGGAGAGAAATCAGAGTTTTAGAGTGAGAAAGTGCAAGAAATAAAGTTGGAAAAATGAACTTTCAGCTATATATAGCTGCTGGAAAATGGTCAGCGCCAACAACGCTGAAGAGAGGCAGGCGTCTCGGCGCTATCGCGCTGGGAGGGCGCGATCGCGCTAGCCTTGGTGCGATTGCGCTGATGGCTGGCCTGCAACTTTTAGAAAACTCCACGGGGTGTTCCGGGCACAATCGGAAACCAATATTCAAAAACCAATAATGCTAACAGAGTGGGAACGATGTTCTGGACACAACGGAATCGACGAAACTTTCATACGAGGTCGTTTCAGAGAAATGTTGACCCAAGTCAACACTAAAGGAAAGGAACTCAAGGGCTCAAAATGTGTCCGGCTTACCCGGAACCTAAACCAACAACCTCCCAAGCCCAAACTCAACATTTCGGAGTTGATGGAATCGTCGGATTTTGAATCCGACACTCCAATCATCGGAAGTCACCCAAAGTTACACTTTCAACCCCAAATGGCCTGAAAACTGAGAAAACCACACCAAACCCATACCGGAAGTTCTCAGATCTTGACTAAAGGTCCAACTAGACCAAACTCATCGCTCCGGAGCTAACGAAACTATCAGAATTCCATTCCGAGTACGTTAGCTAAAATGTTGACCAAAGTCAACTCTACTAGCCAAACTGACTTCAAAAACACACAAAGCCACACAAAACCAAATCGAAGAACTCAGGCCCAAACCAATGGTCCCACTAGACCAAAATCCCCATAACGGAGCCAACGAAACTGTCAGAATTTGATTCTGAGTGTGTTAACCAAGAAAGTTGAACAAAGTCAAAGATTTACCAACTTACAAAGCTAAAAAAGGAAAATGGTCACAATGACCTATCGAACGGCCCGGGCATCGAACCGTCATCCCGACAAGTCATAAATGACCTGGAGCCACTGAGGGAAATCTCAAAATGTAGAAAAGCACGGAAAATAGAAAATTACCTGGAGGGTCATTACAGAATCCAGACTTATTCTCAGAAAGAGTAACGATCCTCCTCAACCTCATTGTGTGACTTAACAACTTGATACCTCGATAGTTATTGCAATTTTGAATATCACCTCTTTTCTTATACAATGGAACCATCGTACTCCATCTACAAGCTTTGGGCATCTTCGACGTCTGGAAAATGACATTGAACAAATCGGTCAACCACTTCATACCTGCCCCACCAGTGCTCTACTAAAAATCCACAGGAATCTCGTCTGGCCCAGTCGCTCTACCTCTATGCATCCGATGAATAGCACCCTAACCTCCTCAACCTTTATACGCCTACAATACCCATAATCGCGACATCTCTCTGAGTGCTCCAAGTCTTCGAGCACAATGCCTTCGCCCCCCGCTTCATTCAAGAGCTTATGGAAGTAAGACTTTCATCTCTTCCTAATGAGTACCTCCTCCACTAATACTTTGCCATCCTCCCCCTTGATGCACTTCACTTGGTCATGATCACGTGCCCTCCACTCTCTAGCCTTGGCTAACCTATATAGCTTCTTATCTTGATAACGGAAATACAACAAACAAGAAGAAACGAAGGAAAAGATATGAGAATTAATAACTAGGAATTGAAATTATGGGCAACAAGGGGCTAAAACCCTCACCTCCCAATTGATTCCAACAACTAGATACTAATTCAACTCAACTAATCAAGGAAACCTAAATGAAATCCACAAGTGGGAGACCTTCGATTAATTAAGTAAAGAAGTTAAACTAACAATCAAGAGAGTCACCCTAATCACTCACTAATTCCTTAAGGGAATTACACTAAGCCTTACACTAGCAACTACAAGTTTAGAGTATCAATCTTCAATATGCAAAAACTAGTCTTCCAAAATGAAGAAAAGCTACTACTTATACTAGGGAATAAGAAGACACTAGCTATTACAGTTTTGCCCTTAATGAAGTAAGGGCCTTGTTTGGTTGCCTTCTTTTGGGAATTCTTGAATTCCTCCTTCCACCTCACTTTAATAGACCACCCACACATTGTATGCTTTCCTTTGGGATTCTTCAAGCTTCTCCAATGCTTCCCTTTTCATGAACATTGCTTGAAGGTCTTGGAGCTCTTTAGCTTGACTACGTGTGAAAGGCCTTGAAGGATAAGTGCCATCCAAGATAGTACCATCCATGCTTTCCAATCTAGTATCATCCTCCCCTTCTTGAAAATGATTCGTCCTCGAATCCAATTGATCACCTACAACACAAGGAGAAAGATCACTAACATTGAAAACACTATGAACATTATAATCACTTGGTAAGTCAATCATGTATACATTGTCATTTATCCGCTTGAGCACTTTAAAGGGTCCGTCTCCCCTTGGGCTTAGCTTTCCTTTTCGAACTTGTGGGAACCTCTCCTTTCGAAAATGAATCCACACCCAATCGTCCGGGTTGAAAATCACTTCCTTCTTCCACGATTCTTTCGATTGGCCACCTTTGAATTATTCTTTTCAATGACCTCTTTTACCTTGGAATGAATGTTCATCATCTCCTTTGCTCTTTGTTCAGCATCTAGGCTCACAACAACATGGCTAGAGAAAGGAGTCATAGTTAATGGAAACAAAGGCTTAATGCCATAGCAGGCTTCAAATGGGGACATTCCAATAGAAGAGTGGAAAGACCGGTTATATGCAAATTCTATCAAGGGTAAATGGTCTTCCCAAGTGGTTGGGGTGCCCCTAATCATACACCTAAGCATGCTTCCAAGAGTCCGGTTGACTACTTCGGTTTGTCCATCCGTTTGAGGATGACAAGAAGTAGAAAACATGAGTTTGGTACCAAGTGTACCCCATAGATTCTTCCAAAAATGACTAAGAAATTTGGAATCCCTATCACTAACAATGGTTTGAGGGACTCCATGCAATTTAAGCACATTAATGACAAACAAGGATGCTACATAGGATGCATCATCACATTTATGGCATGGAATGAAATGAGTCATTTTAGAGAACCTATCCACTACCACAAATATGCTATCATGTCCTCTTTTAGTCCTAGGAAGTCCCAACACAAAATCCATAGAAATGTCCATCCATGGACCACTAGGAGTAGGAAGAGGGGTATACTTACCTTGAGGCCGAGTCATGGATTTGGTTTTCTTGCATTCGAGACAATGTCCACAAATCCGCTCCACATCATGCTTCATCTTAGGCCAATAAAATTGTTCCATAAGGATGTCAAGTGTTTTGGGTACTCCAAACTGCCCCATCAGACCACCACTATGAGCTTCCTTGACAAACAACTCTCTCCATGAACTCATGGGCACACAAACTCGCCCATTCTTGAACAAGAATCTATCAACCAATTGGAACCTATCAACCCGCTTCCCTTGACTAAGACAATCAAAAGTTTCTCTGAAATCGGGATCCATAGAATAGAATCCCTTCAAGCTTTCAAATCCCATCATTTTAGAAGCCAAGGTGTTGACCAATACAAACCTCCTTGATAGAGCATCCGCTACTACATTCTCTTTGCCTTGCTTGTAGTTGATCACATATGGAAAGGTCTCAATGAATTCAACCCATTTGGCATGTCGCTTGTTCAACTTGGATTGCCCCTTAAGATGTTTCAAGGACTCATGATCGGTCCTTATCACGAACTCTTTGTGCCACAAGTAGTGTTGCCAATGAGCCAATACCCTCACAAGTGCATATAATTCCTTGTCATAAGTTGAGTACCGAAGAGTAGCTCCCTTTAGTTTTTCACTAAAGTACGCCAATGGTTTTCCCTCTTGCATCAAGATACCACCTATCCCAACACCCGAAGCATCACACTCTATCTCAAAAGCTTTATCAAAATTAGGTAGTTGGAGTAATGGGGAGGAACGCAACATGGACTTCAATGCTTGAAAGGACTTCTCTTGTTCTTCCCCCCACACAAAAGGTACATCTTTCTTGATCAATTCGGTTAATGGGGAAGCAATTGAACTAAAACCCTTCACAAAACGCCGATAAAAGCTTGCCAACCCATGAAAACTTCTTACCTCGCGTTGGATGGGGTCGGCCAAGTCTTGATTGACTCCACCTTTTCTTCATCAACCTCTATACCACTTGCACTAACCACAAATCCCAAGAACACTACCTTTTCAACACAAAAAGAACACTTCTTGAGATTCACGAATAACCTTTCTCGTAGCAAAACATCAAACACTTGTTTCAAATGGCCTACATGCTCTTCGATTGTCTTGCTATACACAAGTATGTCATCAAAGTACACAACCACAAACTTGTTGATGAAGGGTTTTAGGACATGATTCATCAACCTCATGAAAGTGCTTGGAGCATTAGTCAAACCAAATGGCATCACAAGCCATTCATACAACCCAAATTTTGTTTTGAAAGCCGTCTTCCATTCATCACCCGGTTTCATTCGAATTTGATGGTACCCACTCCTAAGATCAACCTTTGAGAACACACTTGATCCACAAAGCTCATCCAACATGTCATCAAGTCTTGGAATTGGATGCCTATACTTGATTGTAATCTTGTTCACGGCTCTACAATCAATGCACATTCTCCAAGTACCATCCTTTTTGGGAACAAGGATAACCGGTACGGCACACGGGCTTAGGCTTTCTTTGATCAATCCCTTTTCAAGGAGTTCTTCCACTTGCCTTTGTAGCTCCTTGGTCTCTTCCGGATTACACCTATAGGCTGGTCGGTTGGGAATTTGTGACCCCGGCACAAAGTCAATTTGGTGCTCAATTCCCCTCAAGGGTGGTAGTCCCGCGGGCATCTCATCCGGAAATAGTTCATCATAGTCCTGTAAAAGAGAAGAAACAATACTAGGCAAAATGCTAGTATCTTGGTTAGCATGCAATAAAAGATTGGTGTTGACAAGGCACACTAAAAAGCGTTCCTCATCCACACCCTTTAGACAATTGTTTGGCTTGGCTATCATACACATGTTCTTCTTATTTTTAGCCAAGTCACTTCCCTCTTTTGGAACAATGGTGGAACTTTCACCTTCACTCTTCGCTTCTTCCACCCTTATTCTCTCCCGAAGCTCCTTCATAGCCCGATAGTCCTCACTCACTTGGTATGGGGTGAGAGGTGCAAGTACATATTTCTTACCATCAATCACAAAAGCATACTTATTGGTCCTTCCATAGTGCACAACATCTCTATCAAATTGCCAAGGCCTCCCCAATAATACATGACAAGCCAACATGGGTACCACATCACAAATCAACTCCGCATTGTACTTGCCCACACTAAATCGAATACTTGCTTGTTTGAGGACCTTCATCTCTCCACTCTCATTGAGCCATTGTAGCTTGTATGGGTTGGAATGCCTTCTTGTTGGAATTTGCATACGCTCCACCAAAGAACTACTCACCACATTAGTGCAACTCCCACTATCAATAATCAAAGAACACACCTTATCTTGGATCTTGCACCTAGCATGAAACAGATTCTCCCTTTGGTCAAGTTCTTCTTTGGCAAGGGCTCCCATAATTCTCCTCACAACACATGAAAGGTTGGTATTTACCTTCAACTCTTCATTATCATCAAGTAAGGGTTGCCCCCTTTCCATGAAGCAAGAAAAATTTACCCTCTCATCCAACCTTTCTTCCTCATCCCCCGAAGCTACTCTCTCCCCTTCACCTTTATCCCCCTCTCCCTCACTTCTTTCATTATGCTCATCTTCCTCATCGGTTTTATACCCATCAAGAAAAGCAACAATTGTCCTTCTATTAGGACACTCACTAGCAATATGTCCCCTCCCTTGACATCGAAAGCATTGGATGGTAGAGGGTCGAGGAAAGTTGGGTTTTTCAAAGTTACCTCCTTTCTGCTTGTCATTCCCTTTGGCTTTGTAATCAACCTTGACATGAGTGTCTTGACCACTACCTTTAGATGATTCTCGAGGAGTTGGGGTCTTCCACTTATCATTGTTTTTACTCCATGAGTGATAACGGACAAAGAGGGAAGAACAAGAAGGAAAGAAAACAAAAGAAGGATATGTGAGTTAATATTCAAACTCTTGAATTTATGGGCAACAAGGGACTTGATACCCTCACCTCCCAATTGAATTCAATAATTCAAACACAAACCCTAGTTTGATAAAAATCAAAGGAACTCAAGAAACCACAAATGAGCAACCTTCGATTAACTAAACCAAGAAGTTCACCAACAATTCCAAGATACACACTACTAAAATTACCAACTAATGCTAGGCTTCACCTAGAAACTACAAGCTAAATACCTAGAAACTACAAGCTTCAAAGCTCAATATTCAATATTCATCAAAACTGCTCTTCAAAATAAAGAAAAGCTACTACTTATACTAAGGAAATAAGAAGACATTGGCTTTTTACAATATTGCCCTTAATGAAGCAAGGGCCTTGTTTAGTTGTCTTCTTTATGGATTCTTGAATTTAAAGCCTAGCCACTTGCACAAATGGCCTCTTTTCTTCATCCACATCACTCCCACGGACTCATAAGCTTCCCTTTGCATGAACATCGTATGTGTTATCTATGCCATCCATGCTCGTGTCAACCATGCTATCCATGCTAGTATCAATGAGGAAGTTGAAAAATTCTTGGCCTTGTATGTCTTCTCATCTTTCAAATCCATTTCAACCTTAGAGGCATCATGGAAAGCCGCTTCAAGATTCTCATAGTGTTTAAGTCTCAAAGGCTTTAAGATATCGGGCCTCAAGTTCGCCATGAATCGTATCACCGTATATTGCATATGCTCCTCAAGCTTGGACTTCATTCTCAAGTTCTCAAATTCATCATAGTATTCTTCAACACTCTTGGTACCTTGCCTAAGCATGTACACCTTCTTGAGAGATTCTTGGTAGTTATCTGGAGTCAAATACCTATACTCCATTAGACCAAACAACTCTTGCCAAGTGGGCAACTCATAGAAATGACGACTCTCTCGTTCCCTCCTCTTGGATTCCCACCATGTGGAAGCATATCCCTCGAATTGAGTGAGGGCATACTTCGCCTTCAATGATTCCGAGATGTTATTAGTAAGGAAAATCCGTTCACTTTGTAGTTTCCATTCAAGAAATTCATCCGTGTCACTACTTCCCTTGAACTTTGGAAGTGTAACCTTGATCGTGTTCAATCCCCTATCTTGATCATTCCGTTCTCCATACCTAGCTCATATATTCCCCATCCTATCTCCTCTATTCCCATAGCGTTGACCTCCTATTCCTTGGTCCCACCCTAAGTCCCGAGGCTGGACCCCTTCCCTTGGCCCTTCATAGTCATCTCTACCCCCATGCTCCCAAAACTCATCATTATTGTGAACTTCATTCATGTCGTCATAGAGAGGATTTTGAAATTGGTGGTTTGGATAGGGTGTTTGTGTGGTGTTTCGTGGAGGTGATATGTAGGAATCATGTAAGGATGCATTTGATGGATTTCGGAGTGGAGTTTGGTATAAAACTTGGTTTGCCACAAAAGGATGGTTCTCTTGTGGAGGGTGATAGGGTTGTGGATGTGGATGTGGATGTGGTGTTGGTTGCCTTGGGTAGTTTGGAGGGTTGTTTGTTTGGAAGGTGGGTTGTTGGAAGTTTCGGGTTCGATTTTGTGGAGGGTAACATAGTTGGTGAGCTTGCCCCGGAGTAATGGTGGTGGATTGCACCGATGCTCGTCTTGCCTCCTCATTTTTGACTTGGAGTGTCTTCCCTCTATTCTCATTTTCCTCCCATACCAACCTTTCCTCCATACCTCCTAACTTCCCATTCATTTCCGCCATTTGTTTGGAGAGGTGTGCAAGAACCTCCATGAGGTTCTCCGAGCTCTCCCCAACTGGACTTGCACCGTGGTGGGACATGGCACCTACAAAACTCAACAAGCAAGGTTAGTAGTAAAAGGCTCACGTCCCTCGTATGTAACTCTCAACTCACCTCCTGTGGCGTCATCTCAAAATTGGTAGTGAACTAGCTCCGCTCAATCAACTCAAGGTCACCTATCCTTTGTGGAGGAGTGGATTCTTGTGACTCGTGAAAGAAGGACGACTTGAAAGACTCTAACGGACTTGAATCAAGGAATTAATCAACGAAAACAAGACAAGAAAAGAAAAAGGAAGAAGCACGAAAGAATTCGGACTCAAGAATTAAGTAACAAAAGTAGGAGAAACTACTTGTTGTTGCTTAATTTGGAGAATCAAAGAGATGATTTGATGTTTAAAAACTAGTTAACAAGTAATTAAAGATGTTAATTAGTTGTTAAATAGTTGAGAAATCTAAGAAAAATGAGTGTAGAAGAAGAAGTTTGAAGTTCCAACACTTAGAAAAAATTGGGGTCTTAAAAGTTCCAACACTTAGAAAAATGAGCTCAGAATTGGCTCAAATTTTAGGATTAGCTTCCCCTTAACGTAGAGAACAAACCCCAATGATTTTTAAGCTCCAATTCCTCCTTAATCAATAGACCCACTTTCAAAGTTTGTAAAGCTTTAAAAGCTCAAAACACTTTAATGGCAACTCCACTTCTACAACTCCAAATCGCACGAAATTTGAAATTTAGACTCAAAAAACACTAGGGAACAAGGATCTAGTGTCAAAAACAAGAAATCAAACAAGAAAAATTTTCGGATTTTTTTTTTTTTTTGGATTTTGAAGATATCAAATTCCCAAGACTTAGATTTGTGGAAACAAACCTAAACCAAGCTCTGATACCAAATGATAACGGAAATACAACAAACAAGAAGAAACAAAGGAAAAGATATGAGAATTAATAACTAGGAATTGAAATTATGGGCAACAAGGGGCTAAAACCCTCACCTCCCAATTGATTCCAACAACTAGATACTAATTCAACTCAACTAATCAAGAAAACCTAAATGAAATCCACAAGTGGGAGACCTTCGATTAATTAAGTAAAGAAGTTAAACTAACAATCAAGAGAGTCACCCTAATCACTCACTAATTCCTTAAGGGAATTACACTAAGCCTTACACTAGCAACTACAAGTTTAGAGTATCAATCTTCAATATGCAAAAACTAGTCTTCCAAAATGAAGAAAAGCTACTACTTATACTAGGAATAAGAAGACACTAGCTATTACAGTTTTGCCCTTAATGAAGTAAGGGCCTTGTTTGGTTGCCTTCTTTTGGGAATTCTTGAATTCCTCCTTCCACCTCACTTTAATAGACCACCCACACATTGTATGCTTTCCTTTGGGATTCTTCAAGCTTCTCCAATGCTTCCCTTTTCATGAACATTACTTGAAGGTCTTGGAGCTCTTTAGCTTGACTACGTGTGAAAGGCCTTGAAGGATAAGTGTCATCCAAGATAGTACCATCCATGCTTTCCAATCTAGTATCATATCTCCACCCTTATCCTCTAACTCTGTGTACAATCTTTCGAAAGTTGTTGTTTTAGCCGCCGTAACTGCTAACTTAGCCTCCTTCCTAGCCATATTATACTCTTCCCTATTCGTCTGCTTCTCCTTCTCGGTCGTACTTTCCACCATTCTCGTGTACGCGCCCTTCTTTGCCTCCACCTTTCCTTGAACTTCTTCATTCCACAATCAGTCTCCTCGACGCCTGCCAGATCGACCTCTTAAAGATTTGAACATTTCAATCTAGGAATATGATGATTCAAACTATGTTTTCGAATTTAAATATATCTTAAAATTATAGAAAAATCACTATAAATCATAACTATTAATAACTTAAAATATTTAAAAGATTTGGTTGACTCTCAAAATTCCATTAATGCCATATAAATTGGGATAGAGAGAGTGGTATATATCATTTGGAAATTACGTTGAAAGAACTACAAATCACAATAATTAACAACCTAAAATATTTAAAAATCATATAAAAATTTAATTGACTGTCCAAATTTCATTTGTGTTACATAAATTGGGATAGAATAAGTAATATATATTAGACCCGTGCTGGCACGAGTTTCAATATTTAGTGTAATAATAAATGCAGAATAGCAAGAGCCAAAGCTCCTAGTGAAGTTAGAAAACCCAAAGCTCATACCTTGCTAAACTTACTGTCTTTAGGGTGTGTTTGGTATGAAGGAAAATGTTTTCCATTGAAAATATTTTCTATGAAAAATATTTTATGGAAAACAAGTTGATTTCTTACTTATTTTCTCATGTTTAGTTGGTGAGTAGAAAATATTTTTCGAAAAATATTTTCTATTGTTTGATTGATAGTGAGAACACATTTTTCAAAAAATATTACTTTTTTTAAAAACAAAAAATCAAAAATTAGATTTTGGGTGGGATGGAGGTGGAGGGGTGGGGTGATACTAGATTGGAAAGCATGGATGGTACGGATTGCACTTATCCTTCAAGGCCTTTCACACGTAGTCAAGCTAAAGAGCTCCAAGACCTTCAAGCAATGTTCATGAAAAGGGAAGCATTGGAGAAGCTTGAAGAATCCCAAAGGAAAGCATACAATGTGTGGGTGGTCTATTAAAGTGAGGTGGAAGGAGAAATTCAAGAATTCCCAAAAGAAGGCAACCAAACAAGGCCCTTACTTCATTAAGGGCAAAACTGTAATAGCTAGTGTCTTCTTATTCCCTAGTATAAGTAGTAGCTTTTCTTCATTTTGGAAGACTAGTTTTTGCATATTGAAGATTGATACTCTAAACTTGTAGTTGCTAGTGTAAGGCTTAGTGTAATTCCCTTAAGGAATTAGTGAGTGATTAGGGTGACTCTCTTGATTGTTAGTTTAACTTCTTTACTTAATTAATCGAAGGTCTCCCACTTGTGGATTTCATTTAGGTTTCCTTGATTAGTTGAGTTGAATTAGTATCTAGTTGTTGGAATCAATTGGGAGGTGAGGGTTTTAGCCCCTTGTTGCCCATAATTTCAATTCCTAGTTATTAATTCTCATATCTTTTCCTTTGTTTCTTCTTGTTTGTTGTATTCCCGTTATCATTTGGTATCAGAGCTTGGTTTAGGTTGTTTCCACAAATCTAAGTCTTGGGAATTTGATATCTTCAAAATCCAAAAAAAAAAAAACCGAAAATTTTTCTTGTTTGATTTCTTGTTTTTGACACTAGATCCTTGTTCCCTAGTGTTTTTTGAGTCTAAATTTCCAAATTTCGTGCGATTTGGAGTTGTAGAAGTGGAGTTGCCATTAAAGTGTTTTGAGCTTTTAAAGCTTTACAAACTTTGAAAGTGGGTCTATTGATTAAGGAGGAATTGGAGCTTAAAAATCATTGGGGTTTGTTCCCTACGTTAAGGGGAAGCTAATCCTAAAATTTGAGCCAATTCCGAGCTCATTTGAAGGTATTGGTGTTTAGTGTGTGTTCTTGGTGTTCTAGGTGTTTTTGATATTCATCAAAAACATCTTGAAAAGAAGAAGCCAAAAGGTACGTTTGATTCAACTTTTCCAAGTCAAAGTGGTCAAAAATGTTTGTTGGGTCCACAAGTGGAATTTAAAAAAAAAAAAAAAAAAAAATTTCCACGCCCAGTCTCACCCAGGCGCGTGAGACCAACTTCAGAGGGCTTTTTCTGCAGGTTTTCATACTTAGTTTTTTTTAGGGGTCTCAAATTTTGGGACCCCAAAATTTTTCTAAGTGTTGGAACTTTTAAGACCCCAATTTTTTTCTAAGTGTTGGAACTTCAAACTTCTTCTTCTACACTCATTTTTCTTAGATTTCTCAACTATTTAACAACTAATTAACATCTTTAATTACTTGTTAACTAGTTTTTAAACATCAAATCATCTCTTTGATTCTCCAAATTAAGCAACAACAAGTAGTTTCTCCTACTTTTGTTACTTAATTCTTGAGTCCGAATTCTTTCGTGCTTCTTCCTTCTTCTTTTCTTGTCTTGTTTTCGTTGATTAATTCCTTGATTCAAGTCCGTTAGAGTCTTTCAAGTCGTCCTTCTTTCAAGAGTCACAAGAATCCACTCCTCCACAAAGGATAGGTGACCTTGAGTTGATTGAGCGGAGCTAGTTCACTACCAATTTTGAGACGACGCCACAGGAGGTGAGTTGAGAGTTACATACGAGGGACGTGAGCCTTTTACTACTAACCTTGCTTGTTGAGTTTTGTAGGTGCCATGTCCCACCACGGTGCAAGTCCAGTTGGGGAGAGCTCGGAGAACCTCATGGAGGTTCGTGCACACCTCTCCAAACAAATGGCGGAAATGAATGGGAAGTTAGGAGGTATGGAGGAAAGGTTGGTACGGGTGGAAAATGAGAATAGAGGGAAGACACTCCAAGTCAAAAATGAGGAGGCAAGGCGAGCATCGGTGCAATCCACCACCATTACTCCGGGGCAAGCTCACCAACTATGTTACCCTCCATAAAATCGAACCCGAAACTTCCAACAACCCACCTTCCAAACAAACAACCCTCCAAACTACCCAAGGCAACCAACACCACATCCACATCCACATCCACATCCACAACCCTATCGCCCTCCACAAGAGAACCGTCCTTTTGTGGCAAACCAAGTTCTATACCAAACTCCACTCCGAAATCCATCAAATGCATCCTTACATGATTCCTACATATCACCTCCACGAAACACCACACAAACACCCTATCCAAACCACCAATTTCAAAATCCTCTCTATGACGACATGAATGAAGTTCACAATAATGATGAGTTTTGGGAGCATGGGGGTAGAGATGACTATGAAGGGCCAAGGGAAGGGGTCCAGCCTCGGGACTTAGGGTGGGACTAAGGAATAGGAGGTCAACGCTATGGGAATAGAGGAGATAGGATGGGAAATAGAGGAGCTAGGTATGGAGAACGGAATGATCAAGATAGGGGATTGAACACGATCAAGGTTACACTTCCAAAGTTCAAGGGAAGTAGTGACCCGGATGAATTTCTTGAATGGAAACTACAAAGTGAACGGATTTTCCTTACGAATAACATCTCAGAATCATTGAAGGTGAAGTATGCCCTCACTCAATTCAAGGGATATGCTTCCACATGGTGGGAATCCAAGAGGAGGGAACGAGAGAGTCGTCATCTCTATGAGTTGCCCACTTGGCAAGAGTTGGTTGGTCTAATGGAGTATAGGTATTTGACTCCGGATTACTACCAAGAAGCTCTCAAGAAGGTGTACATGCTTAGGCAAGGTACCAAGAGTGTTGAAGAATACTATGATGAATTTGAGAACTGGAGAATGAAGTCCAAGCTTGAGGAGCATATGCAATATACGGTGATACGATTCATGGCGAACTTGAGGCCCGATATCTTGAAGCCTTTGAGACTTAAACACTATGAGAATCTTGAAGCGGCTTTCCATGATGCCTCTAAGGTTGAAATGGATTTGAAAGATGAGAAGACATACAAGGCCAAGAATATTTCAACTTCCTCATAGAGTAAAAACAATGATAAGTGGAAGACCCCAACTCCTCGAGAATCATCTAAAGGTAGTGGTCAAGACACTCATGTCAAGGTTGATTACAAAGCCAAAGGGAATGACAAGCAGAAAGGAGGTAACTTTGAAAAACCCAACTTTCCTCGACCCTCTACCATCCAATGCTTTCGATGTCAAGGGAGGGGACATATTGCTAGTGAGTGTCCTAATAGAAGGACAATTTTTGCTTTTCTTGATGGGTATAAAACCGATGAGGAAGATGAGCATAATGAAAGAAGTGAGGGAGAGGGGGATAAAGGTGAAGGGGAGAGAGTAGCTTCGGGGGATGAGGAAGAAAGGTTGGATGAGAGGGTAAATTTTGCTTGCTTCATGGAAAGGGGGCAACCCCTACTTGATGATAATGGAGAGTTGAAGGTAAATACCAACCTTTCATGTGTTGTGAGGAGAATTATGGGAGCCCTTGC